>CM035137.1:25058587-25253587 GCA_020205605.1 Panax ginseng | reverse complement strand
GTGTGTGTGTGTGTGATCATCTGTTGGGCTGAAAATTAAAGCCGGCAACAGGTGGAAAGAAGAACTGAAAGCCAAGTACTGCAGGTTGATCGTCTTTTTTGCGCATTTGTCCAACACTCAGACGATGTTCAAGTTTTTGCAGCTTTTCCTTGAGTTTCTCCTTCATCCCATCTCCAAAGGTAACCACTGCGTTTGATTGTGTAGAATCAAGCTCACGGTAGCTCATTTCTTGATGAGTAGTTAATGATGCAAGGAGAGTTTGAAACTCCATATCATCATTCTTCTTCTTCATCTGGTTAAATTTGGCATTCTTTTTCTTCACCTTTTCTGCAAGAAACCTTTCATGAGTGACCGAATACTTGCTTCTTTCCCCCTCTGGTTTTCCTAGAAATTTCTCCACCGTTTCCTTCACATTCTCGTAAGACGGTGGCCAGACAGTCGGCTCCGCCTTGTTCCCGGGACAATACACGATTGTCGCCGACTCCACGTCGCATAAGGTAGAAACCTCGTGTGCCTTCTTAAGCAATCCGGCCATCCTCTTCTTCTGACAAGCTTTTCTTTTGTTTTCATTGGTAATTCTTTGAAGAATAACCTTTCCTCTTCCGGCCATATCTTTATTAATAAGAAAGAAATTCTTGTGACAAGATGATGGATGATATGCTATTGCCTATTGATATATATATAGCAGTTCAAGAGTGGTACATCTCATTAATTATCTAGTCAAATTTAAAAAGATTATGATAATTTTTAATGCTATTAAGGAAGGAAATTTAAGTGTTACCTATTTTTGAAAGGAAATATAATTGTTTGCTATTTGTGAAAGGAATCAAACCTATGGTTATTCTTTAAAGGAAATTTTAGTTGTTAACTAAATTTAGAAAGAAATTTAATTAATATATTACATGTCTAAATCTCATTCACCTGCTGCGGGCCATCGTATATATGATGGATATATCTAAGTACACACTTAAATTGTACATATAAATACATACCTAGTCGTAGTCGTAAAATAATAATAAAATATTTATCTCTCCTATTTTCACTCTTTTCATTAATTTATTACTATTTTATATTTGTGTGTGTCGTTGAATGTACAATTTAAAAGTGTACATAGATATTTCCATATATGATATCTTAATAAACGGATAATATTGAATGGGATAATTATTGGTAAAACATTATCTTCAGAATTAATTCAAACTTGCAATTAATGGAGATTTTAAGAATAATTTTGTCGTGGACTCCAATTGTTGAATCCAACTTGTCATATTATTTCAAGAACACATGCAATTAATATAAATGCAAATAAATTACCCTCCTAGTCCTATATTTTATTATACCTTAAATTTTCGCTTCAATATTGTTGTTGTTAGAGCATTCACAATAGTTTTCTTATCTCTATCCCTACTCTGCAGTACTATTGGGTCATTATGTATGATAGAGATTCAATTTTTTCACTATGTACCAAACAGATTCCTTGTATTGATTCCTTAAATATTAAATTTTAAAATTTGAAATTTGAAAGTTCCAATAGTCAAATCATGTTTTGAACGTTGTAACTATTTTTTATTTAAAAGTAATTATTGTTTGAATTTAAAAATTGCAATTATTTTAATTTAAAAATAGATATTGCTAGAAATCAAAATGTGCAACGATCATTATGTGTTTATGAGAACTAAAACAACATTATTTTAATTATAAAATAATAAAATTTATAATTAGTAGTAATATTTTTTACAAAAATGATCAAAATTAAAATTTAACTGATTTTTAATTTTTTTTATAGTTTTCTTTCTTCTCTAAATCCTCTGTTTACAAAATAAAAATAAGTGAATTTGATAGGCTTACCCAAATCAACAATTAAGTGAGATAATATCCTTTAACCAACATAAAATCGCAATAAATAGGGTGTGAAATGTCATTTTACATAAATAGGGAACGTTCTTTTGATTCCCTCACCTTGAGGAGTCAAATCATATATAAGGATTAAAATAGAGAATTATACAAGGATATATAAACTGTTGGATACTGATTTATTGATATATTCTTCAAATGTGAGGATAGAGTCTATTGAGAAAACTGTTGTGAATGCTCTTAGTTTCAACTTTATATTTATTTTGAAAAGAATAGTTGGATTAAAAACCTACTGCAAGCAGGTTTTTTTTTAATAAAACTAAAAATAAATTGTGTTGCTCTTGTTCTATGTTGTTATCAATGAAAAAAAAATCTTCTAATTTGTGTTATTTTTGCAAGGCTATGCAAAATTAAAAGCAGGAACATTATTAATATTATCAAAAATATCAATGTACACTTATAAATTACTATTTTTTATTTTTATTTATATACATCATTTTAACTTTTATTAGACTGACAAGTTCATTATCCTATATAATCATTCTCCTTAAAAATTACAAAGTCATCTAGTATAAGACTAATTAATTAAGGATGAAACTAAAACCAATTGAAATTATTATTATCATTAAGGACAGAAAAGTTTTAACAATCTCAATAACTTAACTGAAATATGAAATTCAGCAAAATTAAAAAATTTATCAATAATGACAATTAAAATCTTGATATTTCCAACAATGATAATATCATATTTAATATTTTCAATATTGACAATAATCTGATTTTTGTAATAAAAATTATGTAATTTACAAATTATTTTTCAAAATCATGGTAGGAAAAGTTTTATATATACATACCCCTTCTTATTAAGAAAATTAATATTTTAATAATAGTATTTTATTTTCCTCCTAAAATAAAGTGAGCAATTGTCCACATTCCTTCCTTACTTCTTTTTTTGATCTCTCAAGTTTTAAGTACTCTAGTTTGAGAAGCCCTGCTCCATAATTGTTTTTAAGGCTGTTGTTGGGATATGAATATTTGGGACCAATTATTATAATAGATCAAAGTTCATGTGAAGATATTTTTATTTATGTGGGATTTTGATTTGGCAGTTGGAGTATTTTAAGGAATATTAGATTTTTATATATATTTGGTTTTTATTTATAAAAGGATTAAGAGATCTTATACAATCTCATTAAGGAATTATACCTAATGAGGAATTATAATCCAATACGGGAAAGGACTATAAAGATGGTGAGATCACTATAAATACAAAACCATGATTCTAAGGTACACACACAATTCATTATTATTTTTCAGCACTAGAGTTATTTGCCTCCATTATTAAACCGTATTCAGCTTGTACTTATTCTCATACCAGAGTTATCCTCCGGCGACACAAGTTGTCAAGCTTTTGGTGTGTTTACTGTTTTTGTGAAGGATTGAACGCGCTTTTGGTGATTGAGGCACATGGACGAATCTTGGCGTTAACATTGGCGCTAGAAGGAGGGCCTGCTAGTGTTGATTTTCAATCATCATTGAGAATTGGCCAGGTCGATCCATGACGAACAACAAGAAAGTTTCAGGAGTTGAAAAATCCACAACGAATGGATCCATTAGACAAAGAAGATCAGTTAAAGACAGATTGGGACCGTCCAAGAGCATCCATGACAGGTTGGGGTCCCAAGGTCGTTCGGTGGGACACGATGATTTAGACAGGGGAGACGTCAGGCGGAGACTGTTCTCTACGACCAGTAGAAACGATGGACATAGGGGCCGCGTTGAGGATTTACCGTTCTGAATGTATACCCACTCGGAAGGCAACGATGAAAGGAGACAGATCTTGTCTAGAAAAGCCTAGGAAATCGATGATGCTTTAGGGGCTCTACTAGCGCAACGAAAGGAGATCGATTAGCAGATGGAGCTTCTGATCATTATAAACGAGGATGGTGCCTCAAGTCACAGCCGAAGGCGGGGGCGATCACCGGAGGTTCAGTCCAGGACTCGTCGTCCGGATAATGTCAGACAGACCGAGGGTAGGCTTCGGAGTCGTTCTCGGGATAAGAGCAGTCAGATGAGTCGATTGAAATATCGCTCGTCCGAGGACCACTTCAGGACTCATCGTCCAGATGGCCCTCGACACATTGGAAGCAAGAGACGGGGCCGATCCGGGGCAACAAGTTCTGAAAGCAGACGACAGGTGGCTCGTCCGAGGTGAGATGCATCTCCCAATAAGAGGAGGGACGGAAGGAATCCTTCACCCCAAAGAAGCGAAACAGAAGAGTTGGCCGAACTGGAGAAATAACTACTCGAAGTAAAGCAGGAAAGGGAAAATCCAAACAGTGCGACTCTGGTCAAGTCCTCGTCACCCTTCTCTCTAGAGATCATGCAGGAAAAGACATATCCGAACAAGAAACCCCCCACATGGAGAGTTATGATGGTTCGGAGGATCCTTATGAGCATAGTCAAGCCTATGATCGGCTGATGGACTGCTATGACTACTCAGACGCCGCAAAGTGCCATATGTTCATGACTACATTAAGGAAAGACGCTTGACAGTGGATGATGACACTAGCCCCGAACTAAATTTCATCTTGGAGAGGACTCTGTGATAAGTTTCATGCTTGGATCGATAGTAATAAAAAGAGAGAGAAGCCGACCAGTTCACTGTCACGGATCAAGCAGTATTCGAATGAAACCATGGGTCAATATGTCAAATGATTCCGAGAGGTCGTGGGTCAGGTATCGAATTTGAACGACCTTCAAGCGGTGGGTCTTTTTTAAAATGGCTTGGACCTGGTAAAGCCAAAAAAGTTAGTGAAAGAGCTGATGTTTAACCATCTGAAGAGCCTAGTTGAAGCGTTTGACAAAGCCGAAGGGTTTATTGTGGTGGAAGAGGCGATGAGAAGCCTAAAGGAAAGTGTGTCAAAGAACTGAAGGACCAGGAGAAAAACAGCTACACCAAGGGTGACAATAACAACAGGTCTGACAATCAGACGAGGAACTTCAACAATGGGGGTTTGGAATGAGGTCGACTGTCCTTCCCGAACCGTAAGGTTGACAAAGTTTATAATTCACTCAACACGGACTGAGCTGCAATATTGGTGGAAATGAAGGATAAACCTTATTTTGAGCCTTGCCTTAACAATACTCGTTCGGTGAGAAGAAATCATAACAGATACTGTAATTATCACCAGACATCAGGACATTCTATAAAAGACTGCAGAGATTTGAATGACCTAATTAAGAAGAATGTTCGGAGTGGGAAATTAGTTCAATACGTCACGGGCCGAGAAGGATCAGGAAGAGGACAAAGTAATATCAATCAGTTGTAGAACCTTCAGCCACAACCAGAGCAAACAGTTCGACGGGTGGTGGACATAATAACAGGTGGTTCGGTCGGGAAGGTGATCGGGAAGAAAAAGTGTGGGTGTGACGCCCCCAAAATAGGTATACATCACCCATTCTGAGTCGCCAATAACATGGTACAGAAATAACTACAACTTTATTGTTACAACATATAAACTGTGAGTTTAAATACAGATATTGCCATCTAGACAATATTCACATACAAATAAATTCTCATCATAATTATTGATACATTATTTTACAAAAATGGTGAGGACTACTAAACAACTCTCTAAAACCATCATTCCATACCCCGACTTGTACTCGCTACATTCTCGCCTTCTGAGAAGAAAAATGGAACAAAAAGGAAAAGGGTGAGCTCAACTAGCCCAGTAAAGAATATTATGACTAAGATAATACAAAACAAATTATCGTTAGTCTTCAACAGGAAAAAATCTAATAAAATACAATAGACACCAAGTTTTAAATCAATACTCGCAGCGGAAAATATTAATTCATAGAAGAGTTACGTAGAGGATGAAATCTACTAATATCTATGAATTTAACGGTCCATCATCAATATTTTTATCCTCAGAACATCAATCAATGCACCTCTTGAATCATATATTCATCCTTGCACTACTGTGCCAAGGATATTCATCATTAATCATGTTCATCTAAACACATGTTCATCTTTGGACTACGGGCCAAAGATATTCATCAGAAATCATTCATCTTTGCACTTACAAAAGCCAAAGATATTCAATAATATCATCATTTAAGATCGAGGATGATGAAAATATTTTTAAAGAAAACGAATCCAAAGAAACAAAAGAACAAATATTAAGGATTAAGTATTTTAAACAATCCAAGTTCAAAAATATTTCATAAGTAATCGAGTGGAGTAAAATTTAAGAATGATCAAAACATGGATACAATCAAAGCTAGTATCCACATAGATATTTTAGACGAAAAGAAAAAAATTTCATTTTTCGATGAATAATCTTAGTATCGTGAATAGTCTTTGTATCGTGAATAAGAACTCCCAGACACTAAAAGTTCCAAATTTGATTAAAAGTTCAGATCAATACTTGACATAATGATATTAGAATAAATAATATCATTAAAAAAATAATATCCCTTACCTCGGAAAGGCAATTATTTAACCTGGAATCTTTGGATATAAATTATAACTCGAACTTTCACCGTATAGCAATACTCAAAGTATACTCAAAATACTCACAAGAATACGCTCGACAATATAGAGAGAAAACTTCAGCTAAATTGTGATTTTCAATTCTAACCTAAGCACTCTATTTATAGAAATTGCTTTAGAACACCAAAAAGTAGAAAATTTAATAAATTAATAATATATTAATTAATATTCCTCGCCAACATTTGAAGAACTGAAATCAGTCATTAACATCACATGCAAGACCCACCATTAATGCCAAAAACGTTTTTCTTATTTAAATTATTTTAAACATCCAAAAATTAATTATTTCGGAGCTTCGGAACTTCAATAATTCACAATAAATAGCCCTTTTGTCAGAAAATTCAAATCTCGCGAGTTTTTATAAGAAATTCAATTCTCTACAACTTTGCAGAAGGAAGTTTTTCCAAATTCCAAACAGAAATTGACCGAAATCCACAAACGGGCAATTTCTGATTATATAATCAAATTTCAGTCAAGAAATGGGGTCCACCGAAACATGAAAAACATGTTTTAAATATTTTTGGTAACAAAATACTCCTCCTCCACATATACTCATATATCCCACATCCATCGTAAAAATATCATCATTATTATATTATTAAAATATAATAATATATTTAAATGAATTATTTTATCGTAAAAAGATAAAATTTCAATTTTCAACAATTGTCACATTAAAAATTTTCTCCATCTATATCCACATAAAATCAATATTTTCTCATCATATGAATCAATAATTAATTATTCACAAATAATATTACAGAATCACAATATTGTGAACGAGGCGGTTCCAGAGAAGAGGGCTTTCGAATAAGAATTTCTCCTTCTTGGCGCCGCAATTAGGTGACCAAACCTCTCCTTAGGCAGAACTTTCTAGACATTGTCAATAATTTTATCTAATAATATTATTCAGATAATATGAATTATTGCTTCGATAATGAAAAATATTGTGTAATGACAATTATTGAAACAACAAAGAATATAAAATATCAACGCAACAATTAATAAAATCTTCGAATAATAATTACAGAACCATTATTGAGTAGTGCCTTCTTACGTAAGAGTCAATAATTGGTGCAATACCAGTGTCTTCTTGTCTGCAACAACGCCGTATTCTTGTGTTTTAACCAATTTAGTATTTCAACAATTAAAGCGGTAATAACTTCTGTAGTTATTTTTAAACAACTTATATTTGTCGTTTTCTTCCTCCAATTGCTTTCCGTTATGGGGCCCACATGGTTGCGCCGTCGCATTTAATATTCCCCGACGATGACGAATATTCCACGACCCAAACTAATATTCCCAAACAACAATGAATATTTTATAACCACTTTAACTTATTTTGTAAAATTTATGCATTTTACCCATAACTAACCACATTAATCAAATCAACCCTTACTATTTCAAAATAATAAATAAAGGAAATTCCATTTTATTTATAAAAAATTTGGGGTCTTACAGTGGGGTGTTAGATCTTATACTCACAGTGTCCGAATAACCTACTAGGAAGAACCGACAGTACCTTAACACGATCATCTCTTTTTTAGATAAGGATTACCCATTGAAACCTGTTGGACCGCATGATGGAGCGCTGGTGATCACTGCACAAGTTGGATCGATGGATATGAAGAGGATCATGATTGATAACGAATCATCAGTCGATATATTGTACGCCCATACGTACCAAATGATGGATTTGGGGGGAAGGAAGTTGGAGATTGGGGCGGGATCCCCTATATCTGGATTCAAGAACTACCCGATTCGAGTAACAAAATCATCGAATCGCCACCATTTTGGGATAGCTCCTTGAAAAGTGAAAGTGATATGCAGATTTTTCGTGGTACATATAGATTCGCCATACTCGGTAGACTGACACTGATGGCTCTATAGGCGATGACTTCATACCTCATTTTAAAATAAAGTTTCCCACTCCACACGGCGTCGGTGAAGTCGTTGAGGATCTTAACTTAGCAAGGAGATGTTATCGGAATGCTTTAGTCTCTTCGGGAGAATGTATCAACAAGCAAAGGGATCAAACTAAGGAGGTTCAAAATTGAAGTGCTGAGGCCAAGAAACTTATCGCCTTCGAGTAATGAATAATGCCAAAGTCAAAGACATTTGATGTGCTGGGAGGATTAGGGAGAATTATCAAGTTGTTTTCCTTTATGACTGAAATTTGTTCAAGTTATTAATGGGAATGAGCATTTAATTTTTCCAAAAGATAAATTTCATCCATGGTTGATGGAATAAGGTTGGGTGACGTTATAAGCTTCCCACAAGGGTCGGGAAGGCTATTATGATATGAACAAAGACAACATCCTTCGAGATAGACCCCCGTCCTCTCGAACGGACCACTTCTTTCGGGACGGACCATCGTCCTCCCGAATAGATCACATCCTTCGGGACAGACCATCGTCCTCCCGAACGGTCGAACATCTATTGTTTAATGTTTGTCATGACTAATATATCTACTATCTTATTTTAAGTTCCTTATAAACAAGATAGTGGGGGGCAATGCTAGGATATGAATATTTGGGCCCAACTATTATGATGGGTCAAAGTCCACGTGAAGATATTTTTATCCATGTGAGATTCTGTTTTGGCAGTTGGAGTATTTTAAGGAATCTTGGATTCCTAATTATATTTGGTTTCCATTTATAAAAGGATTAGGAGATCTTATACAATCCCATTAAGGAATTATACCTAATGAATAATTCTAATCCAATATGGGAAAAGACTATATGGAGGTAGTGAGATCACTATAAATATAAGGCTTTACCCTGATTATAAGGTACACACACAACTCATTATTATTTTTCAGCACTAGAGCTTTTTACCTCCATTGTTAAACCTTATTCAACATGTACTTATTCTCACACCGGAGATATCCCCTGCGGCACAAGCCGTCAAGCTTTTGGTGTGCTTACCGTTTTTGTGCAGAATTGAACGCGCTTTTGGTGATTGAGGTGCGTGAACGAATCTTGGCGTTAATAGCTGTGAAATGAACCAAACAATTTGGAATCGATTCATACTCGTTTGACTAAAAATTTGATTCAAGCTCAACTCGAAATATAAATGATTCAAATATGATCAAATTTTAAAATTCGATAAATTACTCGAATCTTTTCAAATTGTAATTTTCTATTGATATTCGGATCTTTGTTCGGAAAGTTCAAACTACTCGGGCTCGATTCGAGATCATGCTCGACTCGGTAGCTAAATGAATCTCAATCAAGCTTTATTTCATACTCGATAAATTTTGTGAACCAAATCTGGAAAATTCAATACTCGACTCGGTTCATTTACACCCCTAATTATTTTTATTTTTAAATATGTGTTTTTGCTTCTTCTTTTTTTCTTTTTTTTTTTCAAAATCGGTAGCGAAACAATGTTCGCTAATTATATAGTTGAAGCAAAATTTATTTTTTAGCTTCAAAAATTTAAAAACAGCAAAAACTTTACTTATTCAATCTTGATTACACATGTTACCGTTATAACGTTAATGAGATCCATATGTTGAATCTTATATATAGACAACAACATTTAAAAAATAAGAATAAGAACATATAATTATAAACAGTTACTAAAAGAATATTAATATATTAGAAACGGTTAAATATTTTGAAATATAAATAATATGGTAATTATATTTGTTTTGAGAGCTCCTCTAAGAAAATGTGTTAATTACCATACTTTTGCCAAAACTAGCTCACTAGTAAAACCACCCAAGCATTTTACGAAAATGTGGAAAAATTGATTATTTGTAATCTGTGCAAGTTAAGGACTACTTTTAAAAATCGTATTTTTATGATAAGATACGATTTTAATATAAAAACGATTTTAATTCATTAATAATTATAATTTTTTATTTAATACGTCTAGTATAAGTCGATATCATATTATTTAAGATTGACTTTTATTGATAGTAATGCAATGAATTAAAGTAAGAAACTTTTGAACTTTGTCAGCTTCGTTGATATCACTGCAACTATCATCACTAATGGCGTCCAACAAATTTCTGCTCAAGTTGGGTCGAAATAGGCTATTTTAATATTTGTTATATATATATATGAAAATGAAGACATATATATTGCAAGATATTTGTACATACTAAGTTATACTTTGTTTTGTTTGTTCTAAATTATACTAACCTCTTTTTTCATTCTTCTTCTCGCTATCTTTGTAGTAAATACTCGTTTTAAAAGAGCATTGTTCTTCATATATTTTTTTAGATTTAGAGGGTTGTTTAAATAGTGTTGAATAAGTGAATAATAATAATAATAATAATAATAATAATAATAATAATAATAATCTATTGCTACACAGACAGGAATATTGGACAGGTTTATTGGACAGGTTCAGTTTTTTTCTTTTCTTTTCTTGTCTCCCAAAAAATATATAGTATTTATTTCAACAAAATTTTTTATAAAATAGAGTGTTTTAGGTATAATTTGAATACATATACAAAAACAGGGTTATACAGACTATATAACTCTGTATTTGTATATGTATCTAAATTATACCTAAAACACTATATTTTATAAAAATTCCTGTTGGAATAAATACTATACATTTTTTGAGAGTCACAAGCAACAAAAAAAATTGAAAATGTCCAATATTTATGTCTAATAAAAATGTCTGCCAAGACTTATTCAAGAATATTTAAAAGATTTGTGACTAATAATTTTAGGTGCATAACGTATCAAAATTTGAATGATGCACTTTTTTGATTGTGTATTAATTATACATGTGAGTTGTTTTAGGTAGATTAAGGGTACCTATTTAAATAAAATGAATATAAGTTAATGACCAAATTACCTTTAAGATAATGACCAACCAAATTAATTTAGATGTAGATCACTTCTTAAATTGTTATATACTTATATTGATACGTATTAAATAAATACACTGAATATCACCTTACACAATATGTTACATTTTCGTTTAATTAAAAAAAATTAATGGTAGATAAATTTAAGGTCTCAAATAACATAACAAATAAATATGTTTGTATTATTTTATTCCATAAAAGTTCACAAATAATATACTCCATCTGTTTCATAATTAGATATATAATTTTATTTTTATTTTTTTAAAAATTATATATACATTTTTATTTTAAGATATAAAATATCATAATATACTCAATTTGTCTTTTTTTTATAATGTAATTGAAACAAGGTGCGTTTCTTAGAATGTATACATTTTGATACTAGGGATTTTATAAAACGGCTATTTATGGAGAGAATATGATGGTTAAGATATGAATATTTTTTAAGGGTAAAGTTAAAAGTGAAAAATTGTCTATAAAAATTATTATTTTTAAAATATATATCTAATTTTAAAATAAAGGGAGTAATACAGACGCTGCATAATAATCTCGTGGACGATAGAGCTACCGCATGATTATTATGCAGACGGGATAACATTCACATAATTATGTCATGATAATGTAAGTAGGCTTTTTTGTCATTTCTTTTGTGGGCTAAGGCTCCGCATGGTTATTATTTGTCTTTCTAATAACTATCATGCGAATGGGCTGCATAAAACACTATTGAATCACCTCATCAACTACCAAAATTGGATTGAAAAAGAATAGGGGTTCTCATCCGCCTTTGGCTACATATCATTGCCATATATATATATATAGCAAACATATCATTGCCATATATATATATAAAGAATCAATCATCATCTCTTTATCTTCTTTCACTCATCTTTCACCTCCCTTTAGTATTTTGTTTTGGTTATACAACTGTAGTAAATCTATACTTTTAGCGACGGACAACATATATCGTCGCTAAAAGTAATTGCAACAATAGTCCACTCATTAAATTTTTACACAACTAATACACTTCCATATTTATTTAAAATATTTGTGCAATTAAGATTCCTTAATTTAGAGAATTAGTATTCAATTAGAATTCCTTAATTTAGGGATTAGTTATACCCATGACTTCTTTTCTCTCTCATCATCTATAACAACTGCAATTAATCATCACCCTTCTTCTTCATTCAACGTATTCTTTCTATATATATATATATATATATATATATATATATATATATATATATTAGTTAGTCGTACATGCTTCTCATAAATCGTTGTCTTCTTCATTAATCATTTCTTCAATCACAGTCAAAAACGATGATACAGAACATACAGATAATGACGATGACAATGATACCAGTGATGACGATGGAGACGATAATGATGTGGAGGTCCATGATGACGGTCAAAACGATGAAGTCCATGAAGGTATGATTTTTTAATTTTTTTTATTACGGTGCTTGTGCTTCTCATTAATTGTTTGTTAACTTCTGTGTTCTCGGTATATATGTAAGCAAGTCAGAATGTCCTTTTAGTTCCAGTCAATTCGTGCTTCATATATATATATATATATATATATATATATATATATATATATATTAATGAGTCAACCAACTGTATATCTCTCAAAATGGAGGTGGGTATGAAGATTCAGGCGATGGTGGCGGTGGATATGAATACTGGATGATGGTAACCAAACCTTCATACCAAGGTAACCAAACTGTCATATCAAAGTAACCAATCAACCTCCGCACTTTAAATTTTTTCTTAGTACAGTTGGTTATCAAACCTTCAGATTAAGGTAAGCAAACCTTCGTACCAAGGTAACAACACCTTCATACCAAAGTAACTAATTCACATCCACACCTGCAGATTTTTCATAGAGTTGTTAGTAGCCAAACCTTCATACTAAGGTAACCAATTCAATTTTATTAAGTTACCAATTTCGTTCGAATGTGATGCAGTTGGTAGCCAACCATTCATACAAAGGTAACCATATTTTATTATTTATGAGTAACAAAATAGTTATAAAAAAAATTTCAGAACATTAAAAGTTACATCTATTTATTTTTAAACTTTTTGTAGGGCGAATCTTCTTCTTATTCTCATTGGCGTTTTGGACAACGGAGATTCGCGGCGGTGTAGCGGCGGAGTATGTGAGGTGTAGCGGTGGAATATTATTTCAAAGTGTATGTGAGGGAGATGAAGATTAGAATTTGAATATTTAAATTTGAATTATTATTTTGAATTTGAATTTATTTTTGGTGTTAGATCCAAATATTTGAATTTGAATTATTAATTATGACAGTTATGTGTCCTTGATTTTAAGTTTCCTTATTAATGTGAATTGTACTATTTTTGTAATAATTATATTCTTTTTGTAATTATTTGGTTGATGCACTTTTCTTGTAATTACTTTCTATTTGTTGTATATTTATGTAAAGGACCCTTTTTTTGTTAGTGTGTGATTTGATGGGTTTGAAGGGTTCGGGGGACCGTGTCACGTGACAGAATATTCTAATCAGGAGACTTGACATTTTAACTAATTTACAGTCCTAATTGGCTTATGACTTTTTTATCCTATTTGACTTTTTACTTTTAAGGAAACCCAATCTAAATCAATTATGGAAGTGATGCAGTCTGGATTAATTTTGACTTCCCATATCTTCTTACGGAGATTGACTTATATCTAAGTATGAAAATTGTAAGACCCCAACTTTTTATGAATAAAGATTTAATTTTTTCTAAATATTATTTTGAATAATAAGGTGTTGATTTGATATAATGCTATAGTTGTGGGTGATATGTGAAAATTTTGCAAAGTAAGCAAGTTTTCATAAAATATTCGTTTGGTCGAAAATATTCTTTTTGTCGGAAAATATCCATACGACGGTGCAATCTTTGGTAGACCACATAACGGAATAATTGTCGGATATAAAAAGCGACAAAAATAACTTTTTTATAAAAAATAACGACAAAACTTTTATCGGTAACTGTTGAAATATCCGGTGATAAAAGTACAGTAATACACGTGGTTGCCTGATAGGCACACGCGGTGTTGCATCAGATCTCGATTATTGATTCTTACGTAAGAAGTCACTCAGTATTCAATAATTGTCACGATGAGTTCTTTGCGTAGTATCTCATATCATTGATTCAATAATTGTTACAATAACATCTGCACAATATTTTATATTATTTGAATAATATTATTAGTTAGCATTATTGACAATGTCTAGAAAGTTCTGTCGAGAAAAGGGGTTAGGTTATATAATTGTGCGTCAATAAGGATAAATTCTTATCGGAAAGCCCCATCTTTTCTGGGAATGATCTAGTTATTAATATTGTGAGCTTATAATATTAATTGTGAATAATTATTATGTGGTGGATATTAGTTCAATTTTGATATAAATGAAGGAATTTAACATGAAATATTTATTGAAAGTTTGGCATATTTTTCTATGGAATCAAAATTATCTTCTCTGATAAAATATCCATTCAAATGTATTATTATAATATATTGCAATTGTTTAAATAATAATATTATTATAATATATATTTAAGCATGTGAGAAAAGGACGGAAGTGAACAAGTTGCTTTGGAATTCTTTTTTTTTCTTCTAATTGAGTGTGCTGAAGTTCATGCGTACACTCCTCTTTTCCAAGTTGGTTATTCCTCCTGCAAATCCTTTTCCAAAGAGTGGACCTTCAACCAATAAAAAGAAAGACAAGTTAGGCATAAGTTAGGCAGAGAAAGAAAAGAAAATTAGGCAGAATTGTTTAAACCTTCCTCCGTGCTGCACTATAAAAGGGGAGGTAACCCTCCATCCTAAACACACCATCACAATATCAGAAATTTTTCCTCTATAATATTGTGAGTATTTCTTTTGAGTATAAAAATACTTTGAGTGTAGCTTTTTGTGCAAGGTTTTCTCAGGATAATATCCGATATTCCAAATCAGATTTAGTTTCTACTAAGGTAAAGAATATTATTTATTTCATATTCGTAAAGGATATTATTTTATTTCAATACTCGTAAGAAATATCATTTTCTTTCATACTCCATATCATGTAAGTGATATTATTTAATTTCATATTCCTAAATTTAAACTTACTATGGTAAGTATTGCTTCTATAATTCCTGAAATGATTAGAAATTCCTTAAGGTTTGCGCTTCATCTAATATCATTTCACTAGAATATTGGTTTGCACTTTCTTATTAAATTTTAATCTTTTCATGTCGGAGTACTATTCATACGGTTTCTATTCATGAGTACTGTTCATAACAAAATTTAATTTTTTTTCTATTCAAATTATTTTTGATACATGAATATCATTCTTGAATTTTACTCCACAATTAGTTATCATGTTGACAATTTGGACATTTTTAAACTTTGGATAAATTAAATTATAAATCTCTAATACTTATCCTTGATCTCACTTAATTGATTCTTTATATCATTGTCATCATCCTCGTGCTTATATTATGGTGAAAATTATCTTTGCCCTGTAGTACAAAGATGGATTGTTGATTGATATGACTATGACCAAGAATTATGTATTGGTATAATCATAACTTTTAATGTTACAGATAAAGGTTTGTGATAAAAGTCCTCTTTGGCCAGTAGTGCATAGATGGACAGATGTATGACATGATCATGACCATTGGTGATGAAAACGATTATTTTTGGCCCGTAGTGCATAGATAATTCGTTGATTGGAAATATTTATTGATTGGTGTTACAGGGATAAAATATTGATGATGGACTTTTAAATCATACAAGATAGTAGACATCATGCTCTACTTGACTCTTTTAATGGATTGTTATTTCCGCTGTAATTGTTGATCTAAAATTTGTTGTCTATTGTATTCTATCAAATTTTTTTCTGTTGAGGACTAAGAATAATTTGTTATATATTATCTTAGTCATAATATTCTTTACTGGGTTAGTTGAGCTCACCCTTTTCCTATTGATTCCATTGTTATTCTCAGAAGGCGAGAATGTAGTTGGGACTAGTCGGGGAATGGAGTAATGGTCCAAGATGGTTATTATAGCAGTCCTCACTATTTTATAAAATAGTGTGACAATAATTGTAATGAGAACTTTATTTGAGTTTGAATATTGTCTGCGAGACAATATTTGTATTAAAACTCACAGCTTACGTTTTGTCGTATTTTACACGATAATTAATAGTTGTATAGATGAAGTTTGTATTTGAATTATGTACTATGTATTTGGCGACTCAGAATGGGTTGTGTGGACCTATTTTGGGGGCGTCATAATTGGTATCAGATCTTAGGGATATGATCTCTGGTGGAGATCTGGGATTAGAACTAAGAGGGGAGAGATGAGTAAAACCTTCGCTAGTGTGTCCTACCTAAGCTTATTTGTTATTTAATTGGTCGGTCGGAATATAGGGATAATATGTGGCATGTCAATTTCTTTAATTAACCCTTGTTTTGTGGCAGTATTTGAGAGACATCTAAAAATTTTGAGATAAGCAATGGAGCACATGCGACCATTGAGTCATCGCCAATCAATAACTAGGATAATGTGCATCAGAAAGACAATAATCCTCCTGTAAACAACAACATCAATCAAACGATGGAATGTTTAGGAGCTTTCTACAATTTATGCAATACCAAACGAGAGAGACTCCTATTCAAAATACAGGTGAAAAAAATGGTAACTCACGGCTAGTCACTGCTAAGCAATTCAAGGAGTTGGGGCCGCCGGAGTTTTTGAGAAAGCCAGAGCCACTTAAGGCAGAAGCATGGATTAAGCAGATTGCCAAGATATTTGATGTCTTGAGATGCACAGAGGAGCAAAAGGTTCCCTTCGCCACCTTTATGTTGCGTGGAGAGGTGGATTATTGGTGGGAATCCGTAAAATGTACTCAACTTTCCGCACTTAAGATGTCTTGAGAGAAATTTCAGGAATTGTTCAACGACAAGTATTTTCTAGAAAATATTCGTCATATGAAGGAGGAAGGGAGAAGTTTAAGTGGGGGGATGGAATAACTTAGTATATTCAATTTCATCACGCGCTGCTGATAATTTAAGAACTATCAACAAGAATCGAATTTTCAATCTCTATATCTTATCACGCGTTATTGTTGTCTTTGAAACCTATCAACAAGAATCAAAATTTCGAACTCATATTATAATAGATGTGAGTCATACCACTAAATTAAGATATCATATTATAATAGACTAGTTGGTAGCCCGTGCAATGCACATGTTAGTTGGAAAAGCTAATTATATAATTTGTTAAAATTGTGAAAGTTTAGAATATATTTTTGCATAACATATAAACTTTAGAATATTAACTTTTTCCAAATAAAAAATTACTATCCATATAATCAAGAAATCACAAAAATATTTGAATCAAAATTGGCAATGTACTTTACAACTACGTATTAAAATTAAAATACCAACTAAAATCATGAATCAAACCTACATAAAAAACCTATGTTCAATCCATATTTTTTACATTTTGAACGGTACCAAAAGCCAAGTACTTGGATCCTTGATGAAGGTGCAGAGAGAAGTAGCATTTCTTTGACAATCTGAGATACCCAATGCCTAGCACCGCCTAGACAAAATTAACAAAAATACGCTGCTTTGTACACTTTTGAAGCACAATAAGATCTGGTACAATCAACTTGAATAGGTTAGTAATATTCAATTCAGATAATCCCAAATAACAAATGACTAAAGACTGCTCATCATTGATGAATAATCATCCATCAATTCAATTTGATGTGTTTTCTCAGGAAGAAGACTTACAACATTATTACTGTTAGTTTACTCTTCTAAATTTTCTTCCTCAAATTCAGTATTTGCCTCAGCCCAGTTTTCCTCCTCAACCTAATTCATTGTTTCACTCTTTTCCTTATATTGAGGAGAAGAAGTGGCAAAAGGATCCCAAAAATCCCATGACGAACTTAGAACTAAAGGTGGTGGTGGGGTGTAACTTTTATTCTCATCAAGTTCTATAATTTCTTCTTGGGCAGCTTCCACCTTCTCAAATCAGGGCTAAAATTAGGTGGAGGCGGAGGCGAAGGAGGCAAAGGGGGAGGAGGCGAGGGAGAGTGCAGGGCCAAATGGGTTATCCTCAAGTTTCAGTGACTCTGACTCCGTGAACTGGCGAAGGGTTACATCGATATTTTTTAGAGATGTCAAATACTCTAACTGGGCCACAACAAATTCTCTTTTAAATCTCAATACATGTTTCATTAACCTCTTTCTCTCCTTGCAAATGCGCACTCTTTCTTCTTTATCAATCCGCGTTGCAACACAACCTATTTTTACAATATTGAAGACTGTAAAACTATTTATTGTATCTGGAGTCTACTCTAGCTTGTACATGTAGCAGAGACGTACCTAAAAGGAGGACCCCACTCGATAAGAGATCCAAGTATCACGGATGATGTAACATTCCACTGTTCAAATTCAACTTTGTGATTACATCAACTTAGATTCTTATTTCATTGATTTCAAAGCAACAATGAGACCAAAACCAATTTGCAGCATTTCTTAGTTTCAATTATCAAAATCTTCATATAGTAAAAACCCAATAAAGTTGAATGTCCTATCTTAAACTAAATTTTCCAACTTCATGCCAGGTAAAAATAATCTTCAAAATAAAAGATAACAAAACAATACCCGCAAATCATTCAACCCTAAAATTTACTATTTCTCACACACATGTACTGAATATCTGTATTCTTAAGGCTGAAATAGAACAATAAACAACAATGAGCAAGCGTACCTAGCTTCATAATCTGCTCAACTCAGCTTTTTAGAAACCAACCAAATCTGTTACAAACACCATTTTATTGGGTCTGTTTGTTTCTATGATATTCCAAGTTTAAGAAAGTTAAAAAGATTTAAGCCCAAAAAATAAAATCTTAGTTGTTCTACTTTACTCCACACCCCGAATCCACTGTATACCAACCCCATGAATTTTACTGACCAAAAACACAAAAACAACATCAAACAAAAATACCCACTTCATAGATCTCCATTTTCACCGAACAATTCAAATTTTTTTAAACAAATAAAATAAAAATTATGCTAAATATAACTCCAAATGGGTCGCCTCGATGTTCTGTTGTTCCCTTTAAACTCGCCACTAAAAGTCTAAAACATTCACTGGCATTTCTTTGTTTCTTGAATTTTTTTTTGTATATTTGTATATAAAAAATGGGAAAAGACAAAGACACAATGGTAAAGACTTGGAAACTGTCAAAGACAGATCTCTCTAATTTCCACGAACTCTTAACTTAAGAATTCATCCAGAATAAACAATCTGCAAGAACACATACTGACTACTAAGTTGTATTCAAATTGTAACTTATCATAACAATTTTTTTTTGCAATAATAGAAACTCTAAAAAAATAAAATAAAAAAGATTTAAGGCAGAATTAGATATAATTTACCAACAATTAGTAAGAACATAGAACATACTTCCAGTAAAATAAGGTCCATGAATTCCGGAATCGAAGAAAAAGTACTTGGGATAAGCAAAAAAAATATAAAAAACTGAAACAGAGCCTAAAGGCTAGAACATTACTGAGAGCCTGCAGGAGGGGTATCGATGACTAACAGAAATGAATTACTTAGATCTCAGCCTCATCTTTCGATGTTGCCTCTTCAACCTCCTCATTCTTTTTCTTCTTCCGCTGCAAAATCATATCCAATTTCAAACAATCAATTTCGTTATTTATAAAAAATGGTAAATTCAATCACATGGCATACCAAACCCTAAAACTTAGATCCAATCGATCTACAACACATAAACATGTATATTATGACCTTCAAAAGCGTTCTTCTTCTGGATAGCCAAATCATGATTTGCAAATGCGGAGGCGGAGACGGCGGCGGCGAAGGGAGGTGGAGGAGTAAGGGGAAGAAGGGTCGGTGAGGCGTTGGACCAAGTGAAAGGAGCGAGAGAATGGAAACGGGTATATAAAAGTGTAATAGGGATGAGGGTACTGAAAAAGAGGAAGAATTGAGAAATCTGAACAGTTTTGTGTGGTGAATTTTTTCTAATTAAATGAGTTAACTCCTAATTAATTTCAAAATAAATAAGTTGACTCACCCAATTATATAATTTCTGTCTTTATATATAAAGTATTGATATGAGTCATACAGTAGACTAAATGGTGATCGATTATTTAACTAGATCATTATAATGTTCTAAAACTCAACGAATATGTAAATCCCAGTCTATTACCATTCCTAATTGACTTGATCATTAAATTACTGTTCCATCACCTTAAGTTTTTATATTTTTCCTATCGTTACTTGTAAAAATTTAATATCTCCATTAGGGGAGAATATTTCATTTAAATTAGGTATACTAAAAGAAGTCTGGTAAATCACAGCTTGGAGATTGGTCCAATTACAGGTATTTAACATAGTTCTTTTCTAATTCCATTTCCAAACAAAAGTTTTAGATTTGTTAATCAAAGTAATCAAACTAACACACAAGGAGCGGCCGAAGAAGCCTACTCTCTCTCAGTGGATAGAAGCTCGGCCATGGCGAAAATTCGAATGATAGGCAAGAAACTGGACTCATTTTCATTTTATTTGAATTGAAGTCCTGAGTATACAATTCAGTTTTAAGCACTTAACCACCAATTTCTTATCTATCTTTTTTCTGTGTTTCAATTCGATTTGAACAGATATAGCCGTTAACTTCACAGGTCAGTTAATCGAACATCATTTTCTTCGTTTACCTGATTGCTTCCAAAACCCATCTTTTTAGACTTGGGTTTTATTTATTTTGCTGTTATTGACTTGGAAATCAAACCCAATTGTACAGATAGCATGTTCAAAGGAATATACAATGGCAAGCAATGCCACCTAGCGGATATTTCATCTGTCTTAAGCAGGGCTTGGAGTGCTGGTGTTGATCGAATTATAGTAATTATTCTTTAGCTGACTTTTAGTTATAACTTTTTGCTCATAAATCTTGATGTTTTTGTGTAAGCTTTAATTTTTTGGTTTAATATACTCTCAGTGTTCCAAGATTAGAGATATTTGACCTTTTTAGAGTTAATTTGTGGAATTTTAAAATTCAAAATAAATACGAAATTACTTAGTTTTAATAAACACAACTATGTTATTTTCTACACTTGAACGAATTATAATAAATTTTTACTTTTAGGATTTTGCACGTTGACTTCAAAAGTCAAAATGTATCTAATATGGAGGGAGTACTTACTAATTAATGATGAATGTAGAAAAGAGTATTTAATATCTTGAGGAGAATTGATGTTTCCAAAGGGAGATTGGATATATCCACAAGTTTTGTCACACGTAAATGTGCGACCCACTTATTATTCATGTGAAGGGAGTCTTGCATAAATATCATTATATCAATTTTCTTAGCTGAAATATGAATTTCACTTGCAAAAGTATTTATTCCCTATCCTGAATCATACTCAATTTTGAAGCCTTACAGGATTAATCATTTAATCATCTGTATATCTTAGCCACCAAACATATTGGAGAACAACTGAACAAGCAAGTTTGGTGTTGGTTCAGTAATTTGTTCACTGGGATTCACCATGTTGAAGTGTAATGCTGATTAAGTTTACTGTTCCAAATCCAGGTCACTGGTGGATCGCTTGAAGAATCGAAGGAAGCTCTTGCTATTGCAGAAACAGATGGTCTGTGCTGTGGTTGTTTAGATATTTTTGTTGGTATTCATTCGCTGCTAAATGGCTCTCTTATTTGATTGTAAAATTTGTTAAATTCACCACTTTGTTGTTTATGGCAGCAAGACTTTTTTGCACGGTCGGTGTGCACCCAACAAGATGCAATGTGGGTTGTTGTTCTTTAAAATCTCTATTTGCTACTTTTACAGAAATATACAAACAGGCATATATATATATATATATATATATATATATATATATATATATATATATATATATAACTACCACCTTATGGAGATGTTTGCAATTGTGACCTGGTATATTGGTACAGGAATTTGATGAGAGTGGGGATCCAGAAAAACATTTTCAGGCACTGTTGTCATTGGCTAAAGAGGGTGTTGAGAAAGGAAAGGTTTGCTTAGATGTCTTGATTATAGGACTGTTAGAAAGGAGCTTCAAATATGTCTTTTAGAAAAGTTTATCCAACTCAATGACTTATGGTGTCCTACGATATCAATGAAACTCAGTTTAAAAATAAAAACAAAACAAAATTTGAAAGTCACTGTACATGTTCCATATGAATTGATTAAATGCATACTATATTCCTTTTGGTACTTAAGAGTGTTAAATTAGCAGCCTCTAATGTTTCTTGGACTCACTAAAATCCTTATTGACATTGAAATATAATATTTTATACAAGGTGGTAGCAATTGGTGAATGTGGATTGGACTATGACAGAATTCACTTTTGCCCATGTGAGATTCAAAAAAAGTATGTGCTTGCTTGAAATATATTTTTCTCTATTTATTTTTTGGTTTCTTGTGGGGTATTTGGGGGAGATGGAGGGGGCTTAATCAATGGGGGAAAACCTTTTGATGAAACTTTCTTCTTCCCATTCTCATTAATCTGCTCAATGATTGTACGTCTTTTCTTTTCCATCATAAAAAATAGGTACTTTGAAAAGCAGTTTGAATTAGCAATTGCCATGAAGCTGCCAATGTTTTTACACATGCGAGCAGCTGCCAAGGATTTCTGTCACATTCTTGAGCAAAATAAGGAGAGGTAGAACATAATACTAAGTCATGTTTGCTGGTATATCTATTTTTCTTTTTTACTATATATTTTCCTAGCCATTGTTTAGCTGATGGATGAAGCAACGTGAATGCCAACTTTTCTTGTTGCTGAATAATTTTACTCCTCTGCTTGTAGTTCCTTGAGATTTTTCTTGACTAAGAGATACTAGCGAGTGGAGGCATGGGTTTACACACAGAACTGCTATGTTCTACTTCTGGTTGGGGAAATTTAGATAGTCCCCCCCCCCCCAAAAAAAAAAAAAAAAACAACACAAAATCACCTGCTTCAACCGATAATTGAAACAGATATTTCCCAATATAAAATATTGACGCCATTAGGTAGCAAAACTTGCAAACAAATAATGGAAGCTTGGAAAAATTGATTAAGAGGGAAATTGTTAAATGTGCCTTAATGTATCAAACAAGAATTGATGTATGAATAGCTGATGCCTTGATGGTTGACGATTGAATAAACTATTCTCTTTGACCGTCTATTTAGCTTCTTGTTGCTGTTGTTTTCTTAGTTTTCCTAAACATTTGTCAACAAATTTTCCTTTCATGGTTAATTAAAACTATCTGGAATCTTGTTGTTAATGGATGTAATCACATACTCTATATTTGAGATGTATATGAGGATTGGAAGCAGTGATTAATTTGAAGACTTCGTATAATCGTATTTTTGGCAGTATTTAAAAGCTTTATTTGGAGAGCCCATATTGTTTACTCATCTTCCAGTATTTTTTATTTAATCAAATAAATAAATATTTCTAATATTACAGGTTCTCTGCTGGTGTTGCCCACTCATTTACCGGTAGTGCAGAAGATCGTGATAGGCTTCTTTCATTTAGTAATGTTTTCATAGGTGATATGCTTCAGCATTCTGTTGATCTTTTTAAAGCTGATTTCAAGATGTGCGCCTTTATTTAAGATGTACAATTGATGCGGAAAACAAGGCAAAAGATGTTTCGAATTTGGCATGGACTATATTTATTAAACTATGTAATTAAGAGTAGGATGAAATTATGCTTGTTTTAATTTTAGTATATTAGGAATTGCAGAAGTCTTAATTTGATTTGGTTTTGATTGACAATTGCTTAGTTTAAGTTAGTTTAGGTATCATATGTTATTTCTTTAATTGGGTAACTAATACAAGAAGTCTTGGATTTTTATTCCCTATATAAACTTTGTAACCTCTAGTCCTCTACAGTTTTCATAGAGTTGAGAATAATATTGAGGATACCCTTTAATTTGTAACCTAAAGTCATAAGAAAGAGAAACACTTATTCTGCATGCTAGTGGATCTCTTGCGAGGGTGACAAAAGTCTGTCCTATTTTTTGCACCTTTTATCTAGCGTACTGTTTGTTCTACATCACCAACAGGCCTCAATATCTTAATTTTTTATTTTCTAACAAATTTATAGGTGTAAATGGTTGTTCGCTAAAGACTCCTGAAAATCTTGATGTTGTAAGGAGCATTCCTGTTGAAAGAATGATGATTGAGACAGATTCTCCATATTGTGAGATCAAGAATAGTCATGCTGGGATTAGCTTTGTGAAATCTTTGTGGCCTTCTAAGAAGAAAGAGAAGTATGATCAACAGTGCATTGTCAAAGGTCGAAATGAACCTTGTTTAGTTCGGTGAGTGTTTTAATGTTTCTGATTATATTTTCCATTTTTGGAGCTGTGTATGAGGTGAATGAGTTCAGCTTGAGTTTGGTAAGGCTCAGCCAGTCTTAGCTTGGTTTGACTCATATCTCTAGTATGGGGGATGTAGTTATTTTACTTTCTTTTTATAGGTAATTTTAATGATAAATCTTTTAGTTGTATAGTAGGTAATAGTTAGGAGTTTATTTTGTTGAATTTTATTTCATTTTTGAATTAGATCTCCTAGCTATACTAATTAGGGTTTTCTATTTCCTATATAGAAGGTGATATAATCTCTAATTGTTTTAAACTTATACTTGAATATTCATTTGGGAATTTAGGCTTTATGCCATTGTGTCTTCGGGCATGATTCTTCTTCCTGGTTCTTCTTCTCCCTTCTGTCTCCCCCCTCCTTTCTTCCTCTTTTATCCTTTCCCTAATCTCTTCTAAACCTTGTCCTGCATCACCTTGTATTACGGCTTGAAAGTTTGAAACTTTTTTGGTTTCATTTTGAGATCACTCCATCTTATCTGTATTGTAGTGATACAGAGTTCAGGGCAAACTTAGCTGCTTCTTTTTTTACAAGTGTGCTCAATCCTTTACATTCAAAGTTACCTTTGATTTTTAAAATGGTATGGCTGTCATTTCAGGCAAGTTCTTGAGGTAGTTGCTGGCTGTAAAGGCATCGAAGACCTAGATCAACTAAGCTTGACCTTGTACCACAATACCTGCAGGTATTTCATTGGCATTGTTCCGAGTTATTTTTTAATATTGCTTTGAATTTTCAGTCTAATTCAAGCATGTTAGTAAATCTACTCTTGGAACTGCTTTCTACTGGATTGCGACTTTCTCTCAGGTCATATATGTTCCTCCTGTATTGAATATGAAAAAAAAAGCCCAATAAAAATAAAGTTAATTGTCTACTAGTCCTTGACCGTTATGCAATTATCTAGGTATCTTATTTTTCTTTAAATGTTTTCCTAATCACGACTCTCAATTCTACCTAGTCTATTAGTTTTATCATTCACCTGAAAGATCCAGAGTTCCTGAAGTTGAAACTATTTGTGCAGGGTTTTCTTTCCACATGATTTGGACTCTGTAGCAGATGCTCTTCTTGCTCACGGTCAGAATGCCATGTGAAAATTTAAGGGGATTTTATAATGTCGTTTTTAGGTGACAGCAATAGGTATTTTTCACTTAGTTCTATTGGGTAAGGTATGAGAGTTGACATTTCACTCACCTGAAAGATAACCCCGACACTGAAATCTAATTTCTTCGCACCAACAATGAGCAGGGGAAGAAAAAAGAAATTGTAATCACATTTTCTTGTAGCTGTGCTTTCCTAAGTGAACATGAACTTGGTGACAGTTCTGAAACTTGGAACTTCATTTTTGGCTAAGCCTCATGGGAAACTACTGATATTTCAACTTCTGTACCCAGTAATTTGTGACGGTTCAAACTTGTGTGTTAATAGCTCAAGGTTGCTGAGACAAAATTGCGTGTTAATGCTCATGTACTTCTGTGGATATAATTGATGGCCTTTATGCAAGTAACATAATCTCAAATTCTCAAAGTCCAATTTTATGTCCATAACTTTTTCTTTTGTAAACATATCCTTGTAAACATATCCTAAGGCTATAATTGGGTGTCGGGTTTTAAAGTAGCTATAATATCAATGTCTGGATCCATTCCATGAAAGTATGTTCTAATCAAACTCAAGCTACCCAAATCACAAAAGTCCCGCCATAACATGGACTTCCCTTATCCCAAATTTCATGTTTTATCATTTGAACACATGCTCCTTGATTTTCAAATCATCCATGCATAAACTCGTTCTCATACAAGTTCAATGACTAGCTAGCTAGCTAGCTAGCTACTACTCTTTTTTTTAATAAATTTATTTGATGTACGAAGGAATAACTGCAAACCATATTATTTAAAGTTGAAACACAATACAAACAAATTACACACCACAAGTTAAAAATCTACAAGTTTAAAGTGTTACATGACATAATTCACCAGTGAACTTAAAATCCACACACATCAATATTCAAAACACCAAACTTCAACCAACTTACAGATCACAAACATACATGATAACCATGCTTCCATGGTCTTATTTAGATTTGGGAACAAAACCCATTAATATCTAAGTTTTTAAACTACATTTAAGGTTTTTAGCATCTCTGACCATCCCGAGACCAGCAGGACTATCATGGGATGACAAAGAAAACCTTAATGCAGAAGCCAAGGATGATTTGCCTATGCAACCAAATGATTGAACGGGAATCTGTTGCAATAACCATGACAGAAAATGCAACAGAGCCCATCCATTTGATCGCAATAATGATGGGATTTGATGCCAACAACTTGACACAAATCCCATAGTTTCTTTGCCATCAAACTTTGAGATTGCAGCAGCTGCCTGCTGCCGCAACCCACTTACTAGGCATTACAATACCACGCCCAGTACTCATTATATCAGAGAGAGACAGGACCGATGCCCGGAGGTTATTGATAGGAAAGTGATTCAAATTCCCCATGGAGAACATACTAGTGACCTCAGACCCAGAAAGAATAGACCTGCCGCGATTTGCTTCCCATGGTGAGGTCAAATTACAGCTATCAGACTGCAGAACTTCTGAATTCTGAGACCCAGTAGGCTGATAAAGTTTTCCTCCCCCAGTCTTTTCTGAGTTGGCTCCTTCCTTGCATTCATCTGATTTTTTTGTATTCAGGAAGCGGCCACCACATCCCCTTGGTCGACGCATTGCATGAAGGTGGCGTGAAAGGTGCAAATATGGCTGCAGAGTAAAATCAGAATTCAGATTATTAAAAACTCAAGGAAGAGGAAAATAGGAAAATAAGGAAGAAAATGAATATATAGACAGAACTATGTTATATAAATTAATGATATATAAAAGATATAAATAAAAGAAAAGAATTCAAATTGTTTATTGACTAATGATTGTTAAAAAAAAATTAGAAAATCACAGTGAAGTCATGTAAATTAAGTGGCATTCAAAATCAATGAGATCAAATTACTGACGAGGGAAAAAAAATCATGTGAAGAAAAATAAACCAACAAAGCCAATAACAACTAGTGAGTATTGTCTTAAACATAACATTCAACTTCCACACTAGTATAATAATTAAAAACGTCAATTGATGGCTAGAGTATATTATTAATTACTGTGTAGTCTATTGTATCAGTTTAAATTTAACAAAAATGGATTTAGTACTATGGAAGCTAATCAAGTACGGGCACTATAATTACAAGGTTCAATTGATGTTTGGTGGAGACGTAGCTCAAGGATCCTCATATTATTTCTTTGACCTATGTTGGATTATACAAATATTTTCCTTTCAAAGAGAATGTAGCAATAATTATTGTTCAATGACAACACTAAATTATCAATCACACCTTGCGATTTTTTGACAGTTTATGCTTCAGCTCTGCCTTTGCACGGGACTTTCGGCGCCTGATTATTCCATGGTACTGCTTAGCATTCACAAATATCGGTCCATCATCAGTGCTTAAGTTCAGCGGTAGCATAACCCGGCCCTAGATCAATGTCATAGTAAGTAACTTTCATAAGTCACCCTGAGAAGTAATAGACATAAAAGTCTAACATGCAGCAGGACCTCACAAGAACAGAACAATGAAGTTACTTGCATTATTACATACAGTTTATATAGAGAAGGTAACTTTTAGCTCTATACCATTTCTTTCTCGTTTAAAATTTACTTTTCACAGCATAAGTTATTTATAAAACCATCACCTGATATCCTTCACTTCTAACATTTTTTGTTCATTAAACTACGATTTTGTTCTTCATGGCATATCCTACTTACGTATTTTCCATGCATACTTTTATTTGACAAAAAGCTTTCCGGATACTCCTCCAGGTCAATTTTATGGTTCCTGTGCGTTATCTTTCACTTTCAGAACTACATATAAAAATAACATACAATATACATAAAAATAATTGGTTGGCAGACTTGGTTTTCCAACTTCATAGAGGTCCTAGACCAAGTTCCGCAATAGGTTTAGTTCAAGAGTCGAAGCACTATAGATAATGATGCTAAGAATCAGAATAAAAAGAAGGCATTTAAGTTATGCTTAGGCTATAAGGTCTAACTAGGACTCACCCTACTTTATTGCCAAAATTCTATTCAGTTAGATCATATAAGAAACTCTTAAGGAGACTACACAGGCATTTACTTAAAGCAGAGGACTTTCTGGTAAACTTTAGAGTTAATGTCAATTGTTCAGTCTGAAGATGATCAACGAGTAACAGTTTTCTTTCACAATATTTTATTAATTTACATAGCTAACTGTTTGGGAACTCTAAGGTATGCAGATTCACAAGAGAAGCATTTAAACCAAGGTAGAATATAAGTTAACATAGGTAATAATAATATAATACAGCTTTAAGATTTGAAGGGAGGCGAACCATAATTTGAGGCCCATAAGTTGAAAGGACTCCATAACATTGATCCCCATAAGGATACTTGGCACATATCTATATCAATTCAGAAAAAGAGAAAACCATAAGAACTCAGTGACATAATAGTTAAGTCATAAAAATCTACAGGAATCAGATACTAGGGTGAAGTCTTACCACAGGTTGGACAAGTCCTAGCTCAAAACGACCTCGATAATCTGGTGGAGTTGCTTGCGTGGAGAAGGTTGCCTGAGGTTGCAGAGGTTTTTGCCAGTTCGTTGAACTTTTGCAATCACCTGATTGAGATACTACTTGGATGGTTAACAGAAGCCAAACTCAGGCTGAGTGTTGTGAATGCAGGAGTATTTCTAAATAGAGATAAATACATATTAATCAATAGTGATAATTTTATTTTTATAGGAAAAAACCAACTTTGGCTTTCATAAGCTTCAATTCAAGCAATACTATCTTTGACAGTTTGACCAGCCTTTCTCAATTGTATTGCTTTCTATCCAGAACCTTTTTGGCTTTCCATGCACATTATTAATTCAGCAAACCAAAACTATGGTGAGCTTTGCTCTAATCCTTATGTTATTCACATATAAGTACACAGCTCCCTGATGTACTAAGATATACAGTTGCATTAATTGCTCCTCTACTGTCTTCTCTCTCTTTTATCACCAGAGATGGCACACACGTGCCTAATCATGACCATGTGACTATGGGGATAGATACAAAAAAGCCCGTCTAGCTCAGTTGGTAGAGCACAAGGATCTTAACCTTGTGGTCGCATACTTCACAGTTTGCAGTAATTCTAAACATTTTTCTTTCTCAATGACCATAATTTTCTTAAACTAAGTTAACACTTAATTACCAAAGTTAACACTTTATTTGCAGTTGACAAAAATAAGAACTCTTATTATCTTCTTTTCCTATATATTGACGTTATAGTTCTCAACTAAATACTTTGGCTTCTCCCTTCTCCACTCTCATCTATAACAGTCGACAGTTCTTTGTTCCTCGTGTCCTTGTAGAATATTGGAGTGTAGGCAACCATAATCTTTGATACTACACTTGTTCTTCAAGGGGAAAAAAAATCTCCCATCAAGGAAAATATACCACCTAATATTATTTAATTGATATTAAAAAATTACCACTCCCTCTTTTAAAGTCAAACTTGATCTTGTATTTCAGAATAAAGGGAGTATACAATTCAATTCAGAATATATTATTTCTAGTATAGAAATAACTTTTGGGTTACGACCTTTTTATGAGTTTAAAAATACAACACACGAGTATAAACATGTTTTATAGTGGCACTGAAGCACTTCAAAAATCTTTTCTATACTATCAACCTTTGAAGTGTCACTAAGATAATTAATTTATTCCAGAATGTGGACCTCAAGAATATACCATAATAGACTAATGATTATTATGGAGAGGGATCTTAAGCTGGATCAAAGTTACTCACTAAGGCACACAAAACCAAAACTTAATTAAGATTTGATATTAAGAAAGGCTAACCAGGTGTCACATTCCATTCCAGTCTATGCTGAATGACCCTCACTTTCACTTCATTGATTTAAAGGAACAGAAGAAGAGAAAGCCTCAAACTTACCTTTTGTGATCTTTCGGAAACGAGCAGTTTGATAGCTATACTGATAATAGACTACAGCAAATAGAACTAGGTAATATTGTTTCTGTATATCGATATCCAATATTTTGGCATGAATTCCACTCTAGAAGTTACTATGTTATTAAGGACCAGATTTGAATCTTGAAGCTGGAACTAAGTAAGTGGTTGATTCTTCTTGCAATCTCCTTGCATTAACCCCTGTAACAGCTTTTCTCTTACAAAAAGGTTAAGAAGTTCCATTACATATCTTGTCTGCAATGTACATGTATGAGTATGAAAACTAGCCAATAATAGGAACTTCTGGAAAAAAAGTCCTGCTATGGAGATATACAACTTGTTGGATACAGAAGGACCCATCCTAAAGTATTCCTTAACAAAGGTAAAATCTACTTTTTCAGCTCTTTGACATCTCGAATGATAGGGAATCTTTGGTGGCAGAATACATTAAAATTTAATCCTCTCTCTGTGAGGGAAAGGAAACGGTGGGGGATGGAGGCAGTTGATCCTCTTTAAATAATATTCAGTAAATTTATGTGGTACGATAAGAACTTCTAAGCCTGGAATCACAAGAAACATGTTGATTGTCAACCCGTGATTATAAAGGATTACATACTGTTGTAGTTGAAATTTAACAATGATTGAAATCTTTTGTAGTTTCTTTATTAGAAGGCGTGTAACAAATGACCACGGGAGCTTGTAAGCTACCAGGCACCAGCAGCAGAATTTCACCAATCATCATTAGTAAAACTAGTTTATCGCCAAAAATCTAATGGCCTGAATAGCATCCTCTTTTATCAAATCATGGCAAGGAAAAAATCACTACTTCCTCCTAATGCAAGTAAGCAGTGCTAAAATCTCAATGCAGGTGACAACAACTAGTAACAATTACTTTCTGGAAGTGCACACCTGAATATTTCAACGATGGGAAAATAAAAACAAAAACTTAGTTTTATAAGGTGCACACTTATTATTATGCCCATCAAAGGCTCAATAGAATAAAACCAAGAATCATACATTTCAGCAAAATGCACAAAACATGCGCAACTAAGTAAATTACCAGGAAAGATAGTGAACTGAGATGTGATCCCTTTTCCAAGCCCTTGTTCTGTAGCATGCTCCGCAATTTTAATTGCAGTGAATTGATCCCCATTAGAATGGTGTTCCACAGATAAAGACTTCAATTCGCCAACAGATTCACCGTAAGGCAATTGAGTCCCCAGTCCACTCCACCAAGGAGCTGAAGCAGCTGACAAGTGGCTAACGGGATTCTGGACAATCCCTTCATGTTCTTTGAAATACACAGAATGTAGTGTCATCTTTGCTGTTCAATGTAGATTAAACTTCTGTTCCACTGCGAATTCTACCTGAAAATTTAAAACATATGATTAGAATTTCTAACAATCCTTTTTTTGTTTCAATCTTTTTCAGTAAACTCCACCAAAGATCTTCAAGACCCATCTACTGCACAATTTAATAACTATTTCTTCACTATTGCATTGATCCGTAAACAATCAAGTACTTCCAAATGAACAATCCCTCCCCCTCCCTTAAAAAAAGGAAGCAATAATCTGGGGAAAAGGTACTTAAATACCACTACATCAGAACCTATAAGAATGCCAACGTTATGAATGCTTGTCAAGTAAAGAAAGAAAAATTTAAAGCTCTAATTATCTTATCGAAATAAAAACCAAAATTCTACAGGAAAAAAGAAGAAGAGGAGAAAGTGAAAATCAACTTAATACATGGATAGGAGAAAAGTGCAGGAATCTAATCAAACATAAACCAAATATCACAGAGAAGGATGACAGATAAATCAGCCATAAAAATTAAGTGAATAATTGGTTCTGGACAAAGAAGAAGAAGAAGAAGAAAAAGAAAAAAGACTACACATACCCAAGTCAAATTAAGGAGCAGTCCCAAATCCTAAGCCCATGTCGCTATAATATCAAGGAAGCAGGGAGAGAGAAAGAAAGAAAAGGAGAGAGAAACAGACGGCCGAGGGATGCTTACACGAGTGTAGTGGAAGTACACGGCAGAGGCCAATCAAATAAAACTTTCATGCAAGTCCTTTGTTTTCATGTCTTAATTATTTACTTTTTAATCTCTCCAACTTTCAATTTTATGCTATGTTTGGAGCACTTATTTCTACCTTTAATCAGCTTCTACTACCAAAAAGAAGAAGGAAAAAAAAAGAGGAAAAAGGGAGGAGGGAGGAGGGAGGAGGGAGGAGGGAGGGGGCAGGGGATAGGGTGTCGTAAAGGCATGCACTATTGTATATTTGGATTCGGTTAGCATGAAGTTTATTTTTTGGTAAGTTGGTCAATTGATCAATAAAATACTAACACACATAAAATCTCGTCTCAGCACTTTATTAGTCAATTAACCAACTTATCCAAAAATAAACTTCATACTAACCATTCCAGCATATTTGTATGTGAGTTGAACGGCCAAAGAATGGCAATTTTATTTATTATATGGATACGGTGCCTGTCTACTATTTGTGGGAAACCTTGGAACTGTTTTCTTCTCTTTCTTTTTGCAAGGCAAAATAATTTATTTCTGAGAATATATAAACTCTCTTTTCTTTGATATATAGCATGTTTAAATTTAGGTAGTAGTAGTAGTGGATTTAAATATATGTGCTTTTCTTTTCTAGGTACTGCATTGATTCAACATGAGAGCGGTTAATTCCAAGAGTTTTCAAGAATAATTAACCTCGTGTTTTTGGTGATCCAATCCAATCCAAGTAGCCCCAAAACTCAACGCCAACCTGCAGCGCGCATGTTTAATACAAGGATTGATTACAGCAAAACAAATTACTCAAAGTAGGAAGGCGTGGATTAATTTTCTTAACTCAAATCAAAACATAATTTATTTATCCCCCGAAGACATACAGACAGACGTCACGTGTGACATTGTCACCCATATATATATATATATTAATTGATGAGACAGATTGGTTAAGAAATTTGTTTGCTCATTCAAAATGATTTAAGAAATATGCTATTTAAGGCAACCCCTGTCAAAGATTCAGCAAATGTAAAGTTTCCCAAACAGAAGCTGCATTGTAGTTGTAACAGTGGTTAATAGTAGTAATGGGGACTAAAAAACATGCCCCCTTCTAGTTGAGCAAATTCAGGTGGTCCAACTCCTCTACCTTCTAGGCCTTTTACTGGAGTAGTAGTAGTAGTATCTGTTTGATGTTGAAAACCACACAAATAGAATTAAAGTAGCTAGGAAAGTCTCCCCTAGCTCCACTATTATGGGGAGTGACGTTGTCGTGCCACGTGTCGAAACGTGTGCAAAGAGGGTACACCTAGAAAAAGAGGGTCTGTTTTTGTCTTACTGCTGGCCTGGCCTGTTCTGGTTTTGCCATCCACATAAGTTGGTGACATTTTTATTGCTACAAACACACAATCATTGGACTCGTGTGGATATGTATGTTCAAAAGCTAGCTTTTGTGCTTAAAAAACATTCAAGAAATATGTGTCTGTGTCTGTGTCTGTGTCTGTAGCTAGCTTGGAATGAATATCATCATCCATGAGCTCAGCTCAGCCAGGGAGGCCAAAGTTTTTTTTTATGCTCTAAAAAATCTTATTTCTCCTAATTTTATTTATTCCCAATTAATCCGGCTATCACATATCCCCTGTGATTTCTACTACTTAACTAAGTATCCTCCCTCCATTAGTCCAAAAAAAGCCCTCCTTCCATTAGTCAAAATTAAAGCCCGTTACCATAACACACGTCCGTCGTTATAGTTTTTAAAAATTGTCGATATAACACTTATCAGATATCTACTATACAGATATATACATACATATAATATATATGTATGTATGTGTGTGTGTAACAAAAGCAAAAAAACTAAGCAAAAATATTTCTAATAGATAGCCATTATTAAATTATATCATTTCTTATATTTATATATGTAATAGTGTAGTTTAAAAATAAGAATTCATTCTCTTCCCTATTTCTAAACTCACAAACAAGAGAAAATTTAATTAAAATCTCATCACATCCTTTTTTTTTTCTTCTAAACATGACAAAGAAAAATTATAAACTCTCTTCATCCATTCTCTTAGGTCTCGGGTTCGTTCGATTATCGCTCAAGTGAATTTATTTCTTCCTTTAAGTCATACTTATTTGATTTATCAATTCATTTTTTCTTTTTCTAATAAGACTATTGGTTCTTGATGTAGTTAATTATAAATTATATTAATATTGTACACCCATGAGGCTTAAAAAAAGTATCTTCCATTAGTTCATTGCATGCTCCATATTGCCTACAATAATATAACAAAGAAATAAAAGAGTACGTGGGTCTTACCTTTTAAATTAGACTTATATATTATAATCTCTTCGTTAATACACGTGAGTTGGTGCACATTCTAGTACTCGGTCACACCCAACTTTCTCATCAAATATATATTCGTTTTTATTTCAAAATTAGAAATATAATTTAGTTTTTGAGTTTAAATGGTATATTAAATTTTAAATTGATGTTAATTTATTTAATTTTAGATGATACAATTATTATAATTGTATAATAATAAAAATTATTATTTATAAAATTTATATTATTCTAAACTTTTATTAGTCATATTAATTTTGAAGTTTAATATGTCGTCGTTTGAGTTTAATAATCAAATTGTATCTCTAATTTTGAAACGAAAAAACTATGTTTTATGAGTTGGCAAGTACAATGTTAATGTTATGTTGTTAATTTTCATAATTGTATTCATTCATTTTATGAAATAATATGTACATTATGTGTTGCATACATACACAATTATATTCTTTTAGATTTATATACAATTATTTATGCACAAATAATAATACTATTGACTATTCTCTCTGCTTCAAAATTAGAGATAAATTTTTAAAACTATAACTATTGAAATAATTGGATGTTATACCCTTGATATGAACTAAAAGAGCTCTTCTACATTAACTGAAATTTAAATACACTAATGTCTAATTTTTATGTCCACATAGAGCTTTTGTAACTAAGATTTAGTAGGGTGGTTTAATGCAAATAGTAGATATGGTAGTTTGAAAATATTGGTAAATTAGAAATATTATGTTTAAAATAGTAATGCATCTCTCTAATTTTGGGAATAATTATTTCCTAAATTTTGAAAGGAAAATTATATATATTGTGACTTTGCATGTCAATTTTTTTATTACGAGTTACATGGATATATGAATTTTACTGATAATATTTTTACGATGTATTTAATACAATGAACCAATTTAATAATTATATCTATGGCAATTGTAATTGGGCATAAATCTTTCACAAATATATAGGATCAGGGCTCGTTTTGAAAAGAGTCATTTTTCTTCGGATTATGTTATATTTTAAGCCCATAGGCCAATTTGATTCTAAACTGTCCTTGTATGGATAAACTAAAGCTGAACTCTATATCAATAAAAGAACTAGATAAGCATCGAAAGGGCAATTTGCTTAATACTGTACTAATAATTGATTAGGGATATAAATATCAATGCTTTAAATAAATGGTTTGCTTTTTCTTAGGTAGGTAATCCTCACTATATACATTTTGGAGAAATTAATATAACAAAAAAGTAGAAACAGGGTGGATTAACTGGGATTACCACTAATTAAGCAAGTGGATTTACATCTACTGCCAATCTTTCTTTTTCTCAAGTGCTGAGTTGATGAATAGATCTTGTGTTGCACTGTTATATAAGATGGTTTATATAATGTAATAAGAATAATGTTAGAGACAAATTATTTTATAAACATTTTACAAATTATATAAGATGGTTTTATAATACTACATTGAAATAATTTGTTCATCAATATGCTGAGATGGAGTATACCACATCAGCAATTTGTAAAATGTTTATAAAATAATTTATGTCTCTAGCATTACTCATGTAATAATCCCCATAAGATTCTCCCCTAAACCCAAAATAATTAAATACTCACTCCGTTTTATATTATTGATCATTATTGACTTTTCATAGCCAACTTAAAAAAAATTAAACTCAAAATTGATATAGATTTTTTTTTAATTTTAATCAATACAACGATAAAAATTATAAAATATGTAAAAACTAAAAAGTATCATTTATTACAAATGTTATTGTTTTATAATTTTTAATAAATTATATTAAATTTAAAAAAAATATTTAAATTAACTTGAGAAAATTAATAATGATTAGAATGTATAATAAGATTCCATTTTTTATTATATTGGTGAGGCCAACAAGAGACCTAGTGAAGGAGTTTCTCATTGATCATGAGTCATATTATATGCTCCCGTGTCTTCATTCCAAAAAGGTTCCACTTTGAGTTTTAAAAGTTTTAAAATTAATAAGAATTTATTTTAAATTTTATAAATGACAAACTTTATGATTGCTAGCACTTTTTAGATGGTTCACGTACAATATGTGTATTCATTAAAAATAAAAAAAATTATATTAATTTTAAATTAAAATATTATAAATGAACTTTCTTTTTTAGAATTCTCAATTTCTTAGGGAGTGCAATATAATTCATAATCAAGTATATTATCACTATTACAATATCAAGAACCAATTAAGTCTCGTTATAAGAGAAAGAAACAAAATGAGAACATATCCTCTGTCCCCAATTTTCTTATCTCTTTGTGTTCCTTCACTTAAATTTTGACATCTAGTCTCTTATTTAACACTAATTAATTCTAAAATTAAATAAAAGAGCATGTGTTAAAATTTAAGTATGGAGACATAAGAGGGACATAGAATTTAGAGACAGAAGATCTGCCCTCCAAACAAACTCACATACCAAACATATAAAGAAAGAAATAAACTCACCTGAGAATCTTAGTTGCTGTTTATTTTTGGCCATGGGTTTGCTTCTCTTTTTTTTTTGATTGACATGCACTAATACTTTTCTTTTTTTGAAATTCTTTTTTGGATATTGATTATGTTTCTGCTTAAGCACAGAAAAGAAAACAATTATTCACAAAGGATGGGCCAACCGCCAAACCAAATCTAAATTGGTGAACAATTAATGGCAATGGACTAAATTTAAAATCTGTAGAAATAGGTTCAAGTTGCTCTCGTAGCTCAGTTGGTTAGAGCACCCGTTTAGTAAGCGGGAGGTCTTGAGTTCAACTCTCAACGAGAGCATACATTTTTTATTTCTTTATAGTGAGTTCATTATGGAAAATCAAAAAGAAAATAAAGTATTCTTTTTAATTCAATTTCATCTACATTTTTTTTAATTTTGTTTCATTTTTGTGATTAGTTTCAATGGTCATATTTACGAATGATAATGGGGTTACCACAAAGGTTAAAACTTCATCCTCAGCCCCATCTCTATGGAAAATTTATATCATTGCCATAATTAATATTTTGTGAATTTTTAAATAATAATAAAAAAATAATTATATTTATAATAATACATACATGTAACACGACGAAAAAATAAAAGAAGATCAAAATCCATAATTGATGAGCTAAAAAGAAAAGTTAAATAAAAAGGCAAAAAAAATAAGTTTGACTTGTATTTTACAATCATACCCTTACATGTCTCTTGATTTCCCGCCCATTCATCACATCTCATCTCCCAATTTTATTAACCTCTCCTCTCCCCTCCGAACCAAGATCACAACTTTTTTTTGATCGATCGAGCGCCGCCATGTTCTCTCTTTGTTATTTCGTCATACCCAGTAAGACGCCTCTCTCCCTCCATGAATCATTTTGTCACGAATTAGCTATTCAATTGACAGGAAAATTAAAGAGAATAATAAAAACGTAAAATAAGAAATTTCATACATCTTTTCATGCGTTCTTTTACATCACTCAGGCTGATATATATATATATATATATATATATATATATATATATATATATATATTCAGCTGCGTTTAGACAACTGAGCTCCTGCAACGGCTATTTCCTCTCATCCCCTGCCTTCCATTCTTGACAATTCCCCATTGCTTGAAGAGATCCTTGTCCCAAGGATTAAAGTCTGGATATAATTGTTCATTTAGTTTGCTCCACTCTTCCCACGTCGCATCTTCTGGAATGCTATGGGACCATTGGACCAGAACCATGGTTGCTGGCTAGCCGCTGTCCTTTCTTTATCAATCGCCTGTCTGAAACTGCAACAGGTACTGGCCTTAACTCCCTTGCATTGTTTGTTTGTGGTAGCTCGGTTTAAACCACCTTGGTCTCCCCAATTTTCTTTTTCAACTGTGAAACATGAAAAACACTCTGTATTTTAGCACTTGTAGGAAGCTGCAAGTTGTAGGCTACCTTCCCAATCCTTTGAATTACAGTGTATGGCCCATAGTACTTAGCAAATAGCTTGAAATTTCTCCATATATTGTGAAACTCACATCTGTCTATAGGGTTGTAATTTCAGATACACCTTATCTCCTTCTTTAAACTCTCTTTCGGTTCTTTTCTTATCTGCATAGAGCTTCATTCTTTCTCGAGACTTATGCAAATTCTCCTTTAGTAATTGTTGGGTTGCCTCCCTTTCTTTCAAAAAGTCTGCTGTCAAAGGGTTGTTGCTTGTACCTGCCTGGTGATAATTGACCACAGGTGGGTTAATGTCATAAAAGGGCCTTATAGGGGGTCATCCCAATTGCTGTGTGGAATGAAGTGTTGTACCACCATTATGCCATAGGCAACCATTTACTCCATTGTGTAGGCTTATTGCTGGTCATAGTACATTTCAATACACTGATTAACCCTTTCAGTTTGGCCATCTGTTTGAGGGTGGTAAGCTGTTCTTAGCTTTACTTGGGTACCCAATGTCCTGAACAGTTCTCCAAAAGTTACTCACAAATATCTTGTCCCTATGAGAGATAATAGTTTTAGGAGGGCCATGCAATTTAACAACTGAATCCAACACTATTTGTGCTATTTGGGTTGCTGTAAATGGGTGTGTGAGGGCCATAAGATGACATCCTTTGGTGAGTTTGTCAACCACCACCAGAATCGTATCCTTATTCCTTACCATTTGATTTGTGTAAGCCTTCCACAAAGTCCATAGTTATAACTTCCCATGCTTGGCTAGGAATAGGTATAGGTTGCAGGAGTCCAAGAATTGGAACATGCTCCCCTTTACTCCTTTGGCACACCTCACAATTCGCAACCAATTTTGCCAAGTCTTTTCTTAATGCAGGCCAGTAAAATAACAGCTAAGCCCTCTTGACTGATGTTGTTACACTTGAATGTCCTCCTTCAGGATTGCTATGTATTTGTTCCATGACCTTCTTCCTTAGATTTCCAGTGTATCCCAAGTAAATCTTCCCATCTTTCCTGAGAATTCCCTCATGTACGTTGCAGTTAGGACAACTAGTGGGATTTATCAGTACTTGAGCCATTAGCTCTTAAGTTATGAACCTTTGTCATCTTCTAGACTGAGTACTCCAACTAGGAATAGTTTATTGTATCACTACACAACTGCCTTCCAATTCATGCTTTCTAGACAATGCATGTGCTACTAAATTATCCTTACCCTTCTTATATTGTATAACATAATCAAAGCCTAACATTTTTGAAATCCAGTTTTGCTGTACCAAGGTTGTTAACTTTTGTTCCATGAAGTACTTCAATGCTTCTTGGTTAGTTTTTATAATAAGTTGTTGTCCCAACAAGTATGTCCTCCACTTCTGCACTGCCATAATGATAGCTAACAACTCCTTTTCATAGGTTAAGAGGCCTAAGTGCTTTGCAGACAAAGCCTTACTTAAAAAGACTAAGGGTCTACCTTCCTGCATTAAGACTGCCCCCACACCTGTATGACAAACATCTGTTCCAACTACAAAGGCTTTAGAGAAATCAGGTAATGCTAGGACTGGAGTATTTGATAACACTTCCTTAAGTTTCAAGAATGCTTGTTCAGTCTCTTCACCCCAATTAAATTCCCCTTTTCTTAGCATATTAATCAATGGTTGCCGATAATTCCGTAGTGTTGTACAAATCTCCTGTAGTAACCTGTAAGACGTAGGAATCCCCTTAATGAATTTAATGATTTAGGTCTGGACCATTGCATCATAGCTTCCACTTTACTCTTATCAGCAGCAACCCCTTGTTCACTGATAACATGTCCCAAATACTCCACTTGTGGTTGTGCAAAAGTGCATTTGTTCCTCTTAACACATAATTTATTATGCCTTAAAACCTCAAATACTTGTTGCAAGTGAATTTTATGACTTTCCAATGAAGGACTATATATCAAAATGTCATCAAAGAAAACTAATACAAACTTCCCTAGGTATGGAGCAAATACCTCATTCATTAGACATTAGAAACTAGCAGGTGCATTGGTCAAGCCAAAAGGCATGACTAGAAATTCATAGTGTCCTTGGTGAGTCTTGAATGTTGTTTTCTGGGTATCCTCAACTTTTACCCTAATTTGGTGATACCCACTCCTTAAGTCTAACTTAGTAAAGAACTTGCTTCCCTTCAACTAATCCAACACTTATTCTATAATAGGAATGGGGAACTTGTTCTTTATAGTTATGTTGTTTAGGGCCCTGTAGTCAACACAAAACCTCAATGTGTTGTCTTTCTTTTTAACCAATAACACTGGAGAAACATAGGGGGAAATGTTGTGCTTGATAATTCCACTTTCAAGCATTTCCTTGACCATCCTTTCAATTTCAGCCTTCTGTACGTAGGGATATCTATAGGGATTTGCATTAACAAGATTGCAGCCAGGCATAATTGGTATATGGTGATCCTACCATCTTAAAGGGGGTAACCCTTATGGCTCTTGGAAGAGGTCTCTACTACATCTGGAACTTGATCATCTGATTTTAGAACTTCAACTGCAGCTAACTGAACCAAAAAATAAGTCTCCTCTTTGGGTTTCTAGTTGAACTTATCTGTTATTTGTACTGAGTAGAATTGTTTGGGGTCTCCTTGCTCTCCTAATACTACCCTTTCACCTTTCTAATGTATGATGATTTCCCTTTTTTCATAATCAAAACTAATAGGACTGACAGTTTGCATCCATTGAACCTCTAATATTGCATTATATGATTATATCCTCCTAAAGGAATAACATACATAGGGCTTTGAAACTCTCACTTAAACTGGTCAATCCTTCTATCACACCTTATTTGTTCTCCATTGGACACTGTGATCTTAATGGGAATGCAGGGCTCAGTAGATAATGTTTTTATATTTTACAAATACAAAGTGATCTTACATTTTGGAATGTAGAATGTAGAATGTAGTTGGTATAATAATGTAGTCTCCTAGCTGTGATTTCTGGTACTTGCAAAACACACACACACATGATGATATCCAATCATGTATGTATGTAATAATGAACTAATACTAACACATGCAGCTCCTGTGTCATGTTTTCCTTGGTTTTTGGACCTTTAGATTTCCAGGTAGTAATGTTGCACAAACTAGGGATGCTCCATTTACAGTATTATATTGGGTTTGGTCATTCAGATCTCATCAAAGGACTATTATATTTATATATATGGTTTTTTTTTTCTTCCCTGACTTGGGAATTTTGGGGTCAATTCAATTTGAGCGGAAGCCAATGGGGAAAACAATTAGTATATTCATAGAATAAGACTGGTTCTGGTGTCTGGTACAAGAGAAAAGTATTCAAATTAAATGCGGTTACATTTATTTTTCCAAGAAAACGAAAAATGAATTTTAACATCTTTTTTAATATTACACATTATAGACTAAAAATTATTGTTTTAAAAAAATGGTGTCAAGTATGCCATTAAAAAAATAAATTTTCCCATAACATTAGAAAATGTAAGACACTCAAAATCATTTTAAGACGAGAATTTAGTAAGCCCTGTTGAGAATCTCTTTTTTTTTTTTTTTTAATTAATACTGCTCCAAGTTAATAGTAATTCAAGGTCATAATCTTGAAACTATGCTTTTATAAATTATAATTTTATGATTAAATAATCGAAATTGCATGATTAAATATTCATAGGATAACTTATAATAATTTTATGTTATGTTTGTTTTGTTTAGAATTATTTAAAATTTTACCTAAAAACTAAAAACTTATCACTTGAACTGTGTTAGTAATTATAATAACAATATTAAATATTCTCCCATTCTTTTATTATTTATGGACTAATAATCTCAAGTAAAAAAAATTGAATGAGTGTGAATATTATTTAATTATTAAAATAATTAATATCACTTGAATTCTATTATTACATTAATTTAATAAGTATGATACATTGCATCAAAAAAAGTATGATATAAACATCAATAAAATGCAATAATTTTAATGTAATTAAATTTATGTTTACCAAATAAAAAACACTTTTTAAATTAATAAATTATTAATTTATTAATTAAATAATAACTCTCTAAATTAATAAAAAAATTTAATTTTAATAATATTAATTTATAAAAGTTCTACTATATTATTATTTATTTATTAGTAAATCGTTGATGGGTTTACACTTGCAATTCCCACGCTAATAATAATAATAATAATAATTAACGAGTAACGACTCCTTCAACAGATTCCACTTCTTTCTTTCCCGGCTGCTTCGCTTCATTCACGAATCACGTCTTTCTGTATGTATTAATTTTCCTAATTATCCATTTCACTTGACTTTCTCCCTCCTCTTATTTCAAACAGCCCACCCATTTGACTAGTCTGCCCTTTTCTTTTTTATTTCCAGGCCTGGCCAGGCCGCCATTAGTACCAACAACAAGAACAACTCTTCCTCCTTCCCGCGTTTCTTTCCTCTCCAAAATTCCTCTCTCCTCTACTTCTTTTTATTGATTCTTCAACTTAACTATTCCCTTTCATATTCCATCACTAATTTTCTCCTCCATTCAATTAGCCAACCACCTGAAATTAAAATAAAAGGGAATTAAATTATCAAGATGAACGATCTATTTTCCTCCGACTCATTCTCTCGTTACAACAACGAAGATCAAAATCCTTCCCACATCATTGAAATGTCCAATAATGGAGGAGCTGGAGATGGTGTAAATCTGGACAAATTCTTCCAAGATGTTGAAGCCATTAAAGATGAACTCAAACACCTCGAAACCCTCTACAACCAACTTCAATCCTCCCACGACCAATCCAAAACCCTTCACAATGCCAAATCCGTCAAAGAACTCCGCTCTAAAATGGACGCCCACGTCTCCTCCTCCCTCAAAAAGGTCAAGCTCATCAAATTCGGTCTCGAATCCCTAGAGCGCTCCAACGCCGCTAACCGCACCCTCCCCGGCTGCGGCCCCGGCAGCTCCTCCGACCGAACACGCACTTCCGTCGTCAACGGTCTCCGCAAGAAGCTCCACAACTCCATGACCTCCTTCCACGACCTCCGCCAGCGCATGGCCGCCGAATACCGGGACACTGTCCAGCGCCGGTACTTCACCGTGACCGGAGAGAAGGCGGACGATTCGACCCTAGACTCTCTAATCTCCACCGGACAGAGCGAGAGTTTTCTGCAGAAGGCGATTCAAGAGCAGGGGAGGGGGCAAGTGATGGAGACGATTCTAGAGATTCAAGAGAGGCACGATGCGGTGAAGGGGATTGAGAGGAATTTGATGGAATTACATCAGGTTTTTTTGGATATGGCGGTTTTGGTGGAGAGTCAAGGGGAGCAATTGGATAATATAGAGAATCAGGTGGAGAGGGCTAGATCTTTTGTCAGAGGTGGAACTCAGCAGCTGGTAGTGGCTAAGAAAACACAGAGGAACACCAGGAAGTGGTATTGTTATGGGATTATTCTCCTGCTTATCATTATTGCCATTATTATCTTCTCCATTAGGCCCTGGCAGAAGTGAAGTGAAGTGAATGAATATATACAGTAAATTCAATGAATTTATTCTTCTTCCGTTCTACTACTTATTATTACTAGTTTGAATAATAAATTATATAATTTATTAAAATTACAATGAGAAGAATATTTTTTTATAATACATTATTTTTATATCTACATGTAAAATCTTTTGATAATGTATGCGTTGTCTTCGTTCAATCTTTTGATGTATTGTGCTCGTTGGTTGAATCTCAAAATGAGCATCATGTGATTATCCTGCATATAATATATATAAGATAAATAATCTATTTATAAGATAACAACTTTGAATTCTTGGTAATATTTATTTATGAAGTAATATAAAATTTAGAATACTACCTCTTCATCAAGCAATATAGCTGTAGTGTTGACAATTTGTCCGGTGCTCAAATTGATCACATCTCACTTTCTTGTTAATATGACCTTTATTGTATAATCATCTCTATGACTGAAGACAAATCATCATCATCCTCAATTCTATCATCATCATCTCTGCAGCAGCCTCACCCTTGAAAACCTCTTCTTCGCACAATCTCTAGAATCAAAAAGAAATTCAATATGCCTAAGTAATGTACAATATGTTTGCCAATAGTAACTTTCAAATTAAACCTAATAGTAGATGCACAAATACCATTTTTATTGACAAAGCTATATATAAAGTGAAACAAATGTAGATGTAGAGTACTTTTGTGTGTAGTATGAGGTTTTTATAGGGTGAAATACTTATGATAAGTAGTATTTTTATTAAATGTATTTAAATTTTCATTTGTAATCTGTTTAGTGAGAAGTCATATACTTAATGATTTTATTAAAGATTTTTTTAATGTTCATGACTCTTCCTTTTCCAGATTTTTAATTATTTTTTAATGATGTTTTAAATGTTCATGAATGTTAATGAATATATTTTAAATCTTAATGTTCATGACTCTTCCTTTTCATAACTTACATGTATGACTAATGTTCATGAATGTTAATAAATATATTTTAAATGTTAATGTTCATGACTCTTCCTTTTCATAACTTACATGTATGACTAACTCATTTAAAAATCAAATCGATTTCATTGATTTGAAATTGATTGAGTTAAGGATTGGCAAATTGATTAATTGATTTGAAATTGATTGAGTTAAGTATAAATTGATTTAAAATTTGGAAGCCAGATTTATTAATTGATTTGAAATTGATTGTCAAATTGATTTCAATTGAATTGATTGAGTTAAGGCTAGGCAAATTGATTAATTGATTTGAAATTGATTGAGTTAAAGATAAATTGATTCAGATTGATTAATTGATTTGAAATTGATTGTCAAATTGATTTCAATTGATTGAGTTAAGAAATTTGTCTTTGTATTTATATATATAATAATATAATAATATAAATTGATTGAGTTAAGGATAAATTGATTTGAAATTTGGAAGATTTGAAAATAAAGTTATAAATTGATTTTAATTGATTTCATTTGATTGAAATCAATTGCATTGATTTCAATTGATTGAAATCAATTACTTGTGTTGTATTTATATGGGAAGATGAATGGTCAATATTTTTTATCCGTATTATGGTACTACACTCTTCATTCCTTTTTAACTAAATTTTAAAGACTAAAAGTTATTTATTTATTAGTATTTGTTAATTGTTAATTTTAAAAAATATTAATTACTTAATTTTTATACTACACTCACATTAAATAGTAATTAATTTTTTATTAAATTTTAAAAAATATATATTAAAATTTATATCTATTTTGATCGATTAAATAAATCATTAATTATATTACTAATTTGGGAACTAATATTTTTACATGTATTTAAAATTGATTGAGTTAAGGATAAATTGATTTGAAATTTGGAAGATTTGAAAATAAAGTTATAAATTGATTTCAATTGATTGAAATCAATTGCTTGTGCTGTATTTATATTGATATATTGATTGTAGGACTATTTTTCTCCTTTAGTTTTTTTTTTCATTTTTATTGTTAAGACTTTTTTTCGTTCTTATTGTTTGATTTTCCATTATTGTTTGATTTTTGCAATTGATTTGATTATGTGTAGTTATATTGATTGAGTTTAGTTTTTTTTTCATTTTTATTGTTAAGACTTTTTTTTCGTTCTTATTGTTTGATTTTTCATTATTGTTTGATTTTTGCAATTGATTTGATTATGTGTATTTATATATTGTTATTGAAGAGAAAATAAAAATAAAAAAATTATTTATGTGTATCATCATTTATGTGTATTTATATATAAGAATAGAAGAATAGATGAGTTATCAAATTAAGTGAGTTAACTCACTTAATTAATTAAGAGTGAAGTCAACGATTTTTTCAATTGATGATGTCATCATTTCAATTGATTTCAAATTAGGGGTTGTGCTGTATTTATATATATATATATATATATATATATATATTGATTAGAAAAGAAAAGTTGCTTCCTTTATGATAATTTTTGGTTGAGTCATTGTAATTATTATTATTATTAGGGGCCGGGCAGGCAATTGTTGTTGGTGTGCTCAAGACTATTTGTAAAATAAATTGCCTCTGATTTTGTTTGTATTAGATGTGGTATATAGATTTTGTTATTAAAGCCCAGAAAACACAAAATGGACTCCTCAAATTAAAAAAAAAACCAATGAGGTGTTGGGCAAATAATCGAGACGGAGGAGGCACTGGGTATTTTATTTGGGATTTTTGATCTGATTGTATTATTGATCATGAAAAAATGGGATTACAGGGGAGAAGAAATTGAAAATAACCACGAAAAAAAACATGCCTGCCAATTACTATTAGGTAACTAAATAATAGTGTACTGGTACACTCGTAAATACGTTAACATTTCTACCAACTTAACAATACTTCTATATCATGGTAGACTAGACCCTTCTGTGAGATTAAAAAATTTGACATTACCCAATAACAAAAGATAGCGCACCAAGGACGGACAGAAACAAACAAACTAAAAAAATTATTTCCACGGTAATCTCTCTCTCTCTCTCTCTTTACTACCAGCGCATGGATAATAAACAACTTTCATACCAACCTTCTTCTAAGAGCCACCAATTCTTTCCAATCAGAAAGTAATTTTATGGATTCATCTCCATTTCATTGCTCACACGAGGAACTAAGAATAATTTCTACTTTTACTTCAAATCCCAATTGCTATCTTTGGTTTATTCTTTTCTCTGTTTTCAACCTGCTATTGTTATATGAATGAATACATCCATAATTTACAAGCTGAGATACCAAAAAAAAAATATACAAACAATACGACTCGGTTCAATTCCGGAAAAGACACCAAAATTTCACCTACATCATCTTAATCATGTTGCAACACGGTTAGATAATATGGATGCCCGTGGCATATCCCCGACCGAGCATCTTCGTGGTCAGTGACAGATTCAAGATTCCAATGCAAAGTATAGTTTGACAGATCATAAGTTCCGGGAGAGAAAACACATATTAAGAGAGGGATTTCAATTGTGGACTTTGGCTCAAGCTTGACACGGGTAGAACTTGACCCTGACCAAATGAAAGGGGGAACACACTCTGGTGAAATTGACTTCCGAGCTCCAGTATTAGCAATAGCGGCTGTAACTTTGACGTCATTCGACAGAGACAAATCGTGCCATCCTGCTTCATTTCCAGAAACAGAACTTCCCGTGCTCAAGGAGCCAGCAACCAGGGTAGAATCAAAGGTATTAACACGAACTGATGCACCAACATCTGATGAGTTGTGGATGGTCATTCTTAGTTTAATTTCACAAAGTGAAGTAGTGAAATTATGGTGTATGGTCCGTGGGCCATCCATTAGCCAACATATTGGGCTTGTGCTTGCAATACTGTAAAGATACAAAATACATGAATAATTAGGTAACTCACAAAATCAAAGCTTGGATAAGGAATATCCCTCTATCAACATCAATGGCTTGTGTTTGCAATATTGTAAAGATATAAAATAATCAGATAACAAATAAAATATAAACTTGGATTAGGAATATCCTCTATAATTTCAAAATATATATTGAAAAAATATATTGTTATAAAAATGTCGGTAAATAGAATAAAGATTTTAGAGTGTTCATGTATAAATGAGAGTTATTGTACAACTCTTGCCTGCAATGACATGCATGGTGTGAAGATATACTGAGGGAATTTGTTTGGGGTAGCCCTGAAGTGTTGTTGCTCCTCTGCGGTTGATAGATCAATATGAAGTCCACTGTTTGATGCCCCTGACACATGCATAAAGAAAGGTTCAGTATGACATAAAGGCAGTACAGTAGCATCTGTTCTTCACACACCTACTCCATGCACACTGCAAAAACTACAAGTAATTGCAACTATATTTTTCTTCTTATTACAACTACATTTTTTTCTACTCCCAAGTAGCCCGCATTGGTTATTGTAGGATTCAACCTGGACAAGTATAGGAAGGAATTTTGGTTCACTAGGCCATTAGTTACCAATATAACACCATCTTGTTATATATAAACTACATTAGTACAATAACGTTACAAAAATGTTTTGGAGTATTATTTTTTCTCTCCTTTGATAAGTAATGTGGTCCCCAAGTATGGGATAATGAAATAGGATTATGCAACCCGTCAGAAGGGGATCTACATAGGCATGATGATGACGACAAAGACAAAGAAAGCTCTTAATTAGTGTTCATACTATCACATGGCAAGAAAATAAATGACCTGCTCAGATGCTCTCTGGTGCAGTCTTTCACAATGATGAAAATCAATCAGAGGCGAGCTATATACGTCAAACATTGCTTCATTGCTGCCATGGCTCAAACTCACATCAGCTCCTACTAAAGTTGAAAGAGAAGAGGCTTTGTCTTCGCCAGTTGCTGATTTCTTGCCATTCTGAAACAAAGAGTCAACCAAATGTATAAACAGAAGAATCGATTAACTTGACGGAATGGGAGCTAAACTGTCAACGTATAAAAGATTTTAGCAACAAAAAAAATAAGTAAACCTATAATAGATTTACTTCAAAATTAGATAAAGTTGTGACGTGGAGCAAAAGAGAAAGCAGAAAGAACGCCTAGTAAATTCGAAACAAAATTAGATTCCCAAAGGAAAACAAACAATTCTCAAATTTTATTGTTGGTGCAAGATTCATTAAATTGCATGTATGATTAACAAAATATTTATAAGCTCTATAAAACTTGGAAAAAAAGTAATGACCGCTTAAACTATATGGGGATCTATTAGGAACCCCATATTTAAAATTAAAAAAATTAATTAATTAATTTACAAAAAATTAATTAATTAACTTGTTCAAGTACAACAGAAACTTGTATAATTATAGACATCTAAAGAGGAGAAAAGTAAGATTTTGAGAATAGAGCTCAAGGTGCACCTAAACATTTGGACACTGTGACCTACCGGAAGAGTAGAGTCCCAATTACATAAACAAAGCATTGTCAACTTCTTGGTGGAGCATTAGTAAATCAAAGTAAACGGAGATATTCAAACTAATATCATAAAAAGCAAAAGCATAATTCATGCTGCTGCCTGAGCAAGAACTAGAGGATCCTTGTGGAAAAAGAGGAACCAAAATCAGTCCTTCATACTAACCTTTAGCTTGAAAAAACATGACAGTCCTTGACCAGCCATTAGAGATTCTGAAGGAAAAATGGTATCAATAGGTTGAAATAATGATATCTTCCATTCATTCTCGAAAGCTGACAACTGATGAAGCTTAAAACTCTCTGATCTTGTCTTGTTGACAACATCCATCCTCACAAGGTACTCTTGCAATTTTAAAGGACAAGGGCTGATTTGGAATGACACATCCAGGGATGGTAACACCTATAAAATAACTTAAATAAGAAAAATGCATGGATAGATACAAATTGTAGAACTGAATAGCATAAATCATTTATTCAGTTAATTAGTTTATTATGAATGGTATGTTCGAACAATTTATTGATATTAAATATACAGTCCAATTTAAGCTAGAAAGTAATGTGCTCAAGAAACAGTTTGTAAGATTATAATATCCACTCATACAAGTAAAATTAGTTTAATCAACAATAGCATAACATAACATGCCAACAATGTTGTTTTCAAGAAGCCTAATTATATATCCTCTCAGAAGTAACAGTGCTAGTACAGCTTGATAGTGAAACAGTTGTGTAATTGTCATTTATTGATTTTGTAAGATAGATTAGCATTAGATATTATTCATACTTCTACATGTAAAATAGTGAATAAGTAATAAAATGTTTGGGTTTCTTATATAAGAGTACCTCCACAATGTAATGGATTCGTAAGGTACGATATCTCATGATGCTTGATGTATCACCCATCTCATAATAAATTGTTATATACAAGGAAGTTTTCCCAGGAGCTGCAGCCCAAAGCCAAAGAGGCCACAAGAATGGGTTTCTACCGTGAATTACCGTGTCCTGAAAAAGTACCAAGATAAGAAGAGGATCACACAATCATGATGCATACTATACTAGAATATCAACAACTAATCCAACTGAGAAGACGATTGACACTGACCTCAGGAAAAATAAAAATCCTATCTGAAGCTTTACTTTTACCCTGTGCATCACCTTTTGCAGGATTCACCTTCTTTTCTAGACAGGCAGGGAATTCCATATTCAAAACTTCTTGACTCCCTACATTTAAAAATCTCGGATGACTAATCTTCATCTTCATATTCTGCCAAAAGACATCACCATTCATAAACTGACTATATTGGATGTTCCTTATATATATATATATATATTATATATATATATATAAGAGAGAGAGAGAGAGAGAGAGGAGTATATAAAGAGGTCTGTGCTCGATGCAGGGGTAAGCTACCTATATGAGAAGAAATTAAAAAGAAAGGTAGTAGGCTATTTAAAACAACTTCTAGAGATGATCCAAGCACTCGAAAACTGTTAACAACTATTGTAAACTGATTGACTTAATTGTGAATAACCTCACCAGGAATAGAGGCAAAAAATATTTGCTTGCATGTCTTTGACTGCTATGCAAAACCAAGTATATTTAACTGGTATATAAAAAGTGTGCATCTTACCTTCACAGGAATTTCTGATGGGTTCCTCAACTCCAGAGTAAGACGTCGTAAATCACCAGCAGAAACTGTTTTAGGTAGATGTTGAATTAAGCCTTCAAGCTTTGGTAAGCGCTGGATATTTTAGGAAGTTTCAGCGAAAAAATAAATAAATAAACATTCAAAAAAATGAAATAGGAGATTTAAGGCAAAAAAATAAAAAAATAATGATAAGGAAAGTCAGCACAACACAATTAAATGAGTGACTACTTAATTACACAAAAGAAAAGGGTAAAGGCATGTACCTTGATCACTAAAAACTTTAGGTTGTTGCTAGGTGACTGTTTAGTTTTCTTCCTTCCTTTTGGAACTTTCTTTTTCACCAAGTCGAGCTCAAAGTTGTGAAAACCAACCACTGAACCAGACAGTTTCCACTTTACACCAACAATTTTTAGGACACCTTCTACTCTGGGAGTAACCTTTAGATGCACCTGGAAGATCAAAATGACGAACAAACACAAACAATAGCAATATTGGAGGATTAGGGAATGAATTAGAGACATTGAAATAATCTGGTGAAGAAGATAGATAGAGAATATGTGTGTAAATGAGTATAGAGAGAGATGGCAAGATATACTTTAATTCATTAATAATGACATCATACATTACATGCTCACTATTTATACTAGAATAGGACTTGAGCAAACATACACCAATAACACATGCCATGCTAATACACCTAGCAACCTCTCAAACCATGTCACTCTCTTCTACTAGAACCCTCATAACTAACTAGATCGTCATTTAACTTTGTTAATTTCTACTAATATTCCTTCGCCTAAAAGATACCAAGTAGTACCTCGCAGGTACTTGGTAATTTCATGTCTGATTACATGCAAAAATTCCTTTACTCGAAATTTAGAAGGAACTGCCAAATACAGCAGATGGGTGTGTGAACATACCAGCAAATTGGCAAACATTGCATTAGGGGCGAAGCTATTGCTTGCACCAGAGGGGCAATTGTCCCTGCTGAATTTTGACCAAAAATAACTCTAATAGTATTATAATTGAGTTATTTATTAAAATTGGCCTTCAATCGCACTAGACTATAAAATTTACTCCCTTAACTATTGAAATTAAGATTTCAAAATTTTGACCCCCTGAAGTAATTTCCTCGCTTCTTCACTTAATATGATTATGAAATTCTATAACTAGCACCAAATACCTACAAAAACATTTTATTGTGATATTAATCAACTTTTAAACACGAAACTCACCGTAACTGTTTCACCTCCTCCAAGTGAGATGTCTACCTCAGTCGCTGTAAATAAAGACATATCTGAGCTGAGTTCCCTGCACAATGAAAGGTGATCCTTAATAATTTTAAGCACAATTGAATATCATTATCAAACAGTGCCAACATAGCTTCACCAACTAGAAGAAAACTTTAGGTGGCAAAATTAGAAAATATAGTATCTACATACTTGCTTTTGACCAAATTCCCAAGATCCTCGTCATTGTGATTCTCAGTAGTTGAGCTTTTTGCATCTGCGCCATTAAATGGTGATTACTTAAATTCTTAAAATTATGTATAAAACAGAACAATTCAGAATAATTGAAAAAACCTACTCCCTCTGTCTAAATGAGAATCTCATTAGACTAAAAAGTGACATGATGTTCTGAATTTTCCCTTATTGGAAAGTGTTTAAAAGCCCAACTTTCATTCAATAAATATTGTTATTTTAATTGATTTAGAAAGTTAAATGGGATATTAACATCTTTTCTTAAAAGGCATGGTGTTTAAAAATTTGATCCCTTCTTGCGGCAGAGGAAGAATTACAGATGGAGACGAAGGAAAATTAGACACAAATAGTAAGCAAACTGTAGAAGTATGAAAACTTACCGTTTTTCACTTCATCAGAGCTTGCAGAATGCTCACATATTAGTGAGATGTTAGATACGGAAAGAGAGATTTGAAGTGGGTTTCTGAATTCAATATCTACAGTAATCACTTCTGCAAGTAAAACATGAAATGTTAATGAAACTAAATTGACATGGCAATAACGAATACATCTCTTGCACTTTCTTATAATATAAATAATGAACAAGACCTTTTCAGATAGAAGAATTTGCATAGTATAATCTGATATTATGATAGCTTTATCAAATCACGACATACATATTGAGAGCTTGTAGGAGTGAAGCTAAAAATTTCTGACTACTGGCTATGCGCTAAGAAGGCAGAATTGTTCTGTAGGTTGATGAACCGAATAATCCAGGTTCGGAGTTCAGCAGGATTCGGGGAAATTCTTCTGTAGTTTTTTTGTGTAAACGATAAGAATTGAAAATATACATCATATTAATACAAATAAATTTATTTAATATTTTAAATGTGTTGAATCCCTGCCGAATTCCAATCCCTATTTCCGTATATTTGCCAAAATGCTTAGGGCAAATACCAATCCTTGCTTCTTAGGCTTTGTGATGATGCTCGGAAATGTTTATACATATTACTGGCTACCTTTCAATGTTATCTTTGTGTACAACTTTACTAGCAGTGATCAATTTTAAGAACCAGAAAAAGTTGTTTGGTTAGATACGGTGATTTGCAGGTTTAAGGGGGAGGGAGTATGACAGTAGCTTCCATGAAATCCCTCAGTAAGTATAATCACACCAGCAAGTATGAGCACACCGTGACTTAACAGTCACCGTGTAGGAAACCTAATACTATCCAAATCCCCTAATACATCAAAGTATATTTGAATGACAATGGAGGAACAGCATTACTGAAGAAAAGATGAAACTACACTATCTAATTCTACAACAATTAATCACCATCAACTTCATACCTCCTGCTACACAAACATTTGATTCCTTGGCCTTCTTCAACAGAAGCTTTGATTGTAATTCCAGCCAATTAGTCCTGATAGCAGACACTGATGGTACCATGTCCTCCTCCAAAGACCGCCACAAACTTTCTTTAACACTAACCTGAAATTTTGAAGAAGCACTCAAAAAGAAAATCCTAAATCCATGATTTAAAAGGGGGGGAAATTGAACCAAAGACGTAAATACCAGAGAATATACATAGAAAATTCATTAAGAGCAACGAAATAACAGAAACAGGCAATAAGGTTGCAAGCTAAATTAATATACAAAGAAAGAACAGAGTTTTCCTAGATAACAATAGCATGCATCAACCTCGACATAGTAAGTACTAAACCAGAACACCAGCCTATTGAATGACATCACAGATTAATGAAACGTCCACATAAATTAAATTTCTGAGTAGATAAAACATAAACATAATTCAACTTACAGCTGCAGGAGATGCATAAGTCCGATGATCTTCAAAAACAACCTTGAGAGAAGGGATGTTGATGACTGGCAACTGAAGCTTCAAGACCTCAAAAGTTTTCCCGCTTTCTATATTATCAAATAAAACAAGGAAAAAAAAAACAACATTATTAACATTCAAATCATCTAGTTTGAATGTATTAAGGAAATAACAAAAGTGGATACAGCCAGATGGCAGATCGACTTATCCGATATATGAAGCTAAATTACTAGAATAAAAGATAAATCACAACTATTATATGAATGGCGTGATAGCTAGTCTAAAATTTTGCCTCAACCTCTTTATCTGTAGATGAACAGGGAGTTAGATTTTCTAACCTACTTGAAGAAACAAAAGAAGAGCTGCTTAAACAACCTTTCCAAACCCTAGCATAATGTACAAAAAAAGGGGGGAAATGGTTGAACCCTGGATTAGTTGGTTTGACCATTATTTTGAATGCAAGAACAGTTACGCATATCTCAAGATAATTGAAGATTGCAAACCTCTTTATGCACCTAATATGTGAGAACAAGGTCAGTGACAAATTACCTAGTGGTTGTAGAAATACTCCCACGATATATGATATTTCTTTTATTAGCACAGAGCATTTTTCTAACACAATCCAATCATCATGAAACAATTCTGAGCCGCAATTGTTGGAGGTAAGGCCAAAGCATTAATAATAATATTGCTATGCGGGTTAAACCAAAGCGCTAACTATCAGCAAGTAAAAAGCATAGAGATAGCAAGAATGTTTAGCTATTCTCAACCACTACCCATATGGTCGTTTTATTGATAATTATAACATCTCAACACTTCAAAGTTCCAAAATTCTTGCATAATTCAAGATTTTATTTTTTTCCATTGGATTTTTGTTTCTCAAACGTTTCAGATGTTGTAGAATGAGTTGAGCCTTCATTGGCATTCTTACACCAAGTATGTAATCTTTTCCTTCTTTATTTTTGTCATTTATTATCTGTTTTCTTGTTTTTATCTTTTCGCCTTTCTCGTCCCTCAGTTTTTCTTGTGTTCACTTTCTAGCATTGTATCTATGAATGTGTGTTGATGCGTTTATATAGAGGTGGATATATTTTAATTCCATTTATAACCTTTCATTTCTATTATTTGAATATATCTTTTTCTTAGGTATTTGCTTTATCTTTTCCTCTTCTCTTAGTTTCTTTTTTTACGTTATCAGCCTAACCCCCAAGTCCCAATACTTCGGGATAAAAAGGCTTTGTTCAGTTCAGTATGTACTCACTTTTCATACTAATATTATTTCTCTTAAACATACACATAAAGTAAAATACAAGAGGCCAACAAGTTGAACCAGCATCACTTACTATGAAATTGAGTAGTTGAACCAACAGCACTTATTATGGAAATTCAGTTCAATGTATAGCCCAAGTAGTATGTGCTTACTATGTTCGCTGATAATCAAGGAGGATACATGAGACCATTTCTCACATCATACTGAAAATCACCTATATTAGTAACTATTATAATATCTTTTTCCAAAGAATAAACTACTATGACATAGAAAGTGGTCTCAATACCCTCGTTAGATAAGAATTAAACTAGTCAGCTTGGCAGTTTTAAGTTAGACCTTCATGGTCTGCACAAGAAGTTGCACTTGAAGCAAGGAGAGAAAGAAGAAATAAAAAAACACACTGAACACCTCCTCAACCCAAAAGGAAATTTAAATTTAACAAATAGAAAATTAACCTGCACAATTTGAAAAAAGTCTCTGAGGAATATCTCCTGTGTCGTCTTTGATTGATGACTGCAGGCTAAAACTTCCAACATATGCTTAATTGCCACGTCAAATGTGTCAAGAGTTACATACCACCTGCAACACAATCAGGTTATGTAGACCTTCTAGATATGTCATGGCCACCATCACTAATGCATTCATGACACAAGCAACTTACAAATGCTCACACTTACTTTCCAATATGAAAATGAACATGGTCTCGGATATGGCTCCACTTCGTTCCTTTGAAGACTGAAAGAGCACTTCGATACGTTCGAATTGCATGTTTTATCTGATGATGGACAAGCCAGCTTTATAAATAAAAAAAATTACAGAATTTATCCACACAAACTATTGCATGATTTGGTTTTAGGTACCTGATCACATTTCTTGTAGAGATCACCAGAAAGGATGAGATGAAATCCATACTTGCGTAACATGGGTGGGTTGGCTAACAGATAACAGTAAGATGCTTGCTCCAGCATCACAGCTGAATGTAGAGGTTCCTAAGAAAATATACTTATTTAGCAGTCTGCTATACACGACCTTATTCAGATTTGTTATCACAAACTTGGGCATTACCTCACCGGAGATACGGAAGTAAACAGTGGCAGCTTCTTTATACTGATCTCTTGTCTTCAACATTTCAACCCACCAAAGGCCACACCGTGTAGCATTTCTCTGACCAGATGACCCAATCCTCTGAATAAAACATTGAAATATGTAAAACAAGAAACTGTAAGTGATTATTACATACAATGACAAAGGTCAATAAGAACATCTTTTTCAAACCAAGATTTTCAGGTACAAAGAGAACTGAAACATCTTTTTGTGGTTAGTGATACTAATACTTTCCCAGGGTATCATGAGTTGGTTAATTTGTACTTCATTTCAAAAAAAAAAGTATAGCACCATACATACTAAATAATCACGAATAAGCAGTCATTTGAAGTAGTTTCCCACTCAAATTTTATTTATTAAGGAGGGAAAAACACTATACATACTAAATATGCGTGAAATGCATTTTCCATACAATACTCGGCATCCTTTCTCGACTGATCCAACATGAAGTATGTCAGTCCCATCATTTCCTATGAAACAAAGAAATCAAATACTGAATTGTAAGAAGGCATCCACTTATTTTTTTAAAAAGGTAAATCAACAACATGCCACAAAAGAGAGGAATACACAAAATCATTGATTTAAGTAAAAATTGTTGAACAATAAACAGAGGAAAAATGTCAGTTGTTTTCCAACATGCATATACCCAAAAAATGAAAAACAAAAAATGAATAAAAGGAAAAGGGCAACAGGGAAATAATTAACAAACAAGCACATGATGATTGCTGACCAACTGAATTAGAAACAAACTATTAATTCAAACTCAAAAGATGCTTTCATAGGAAACTGGCCCTAATACTGGGTTACTATTCTCTTTGCTTCTGATCACTGGTTTTTGGTTCTTCATTGTTTGAGGTTCACTGGTTTAACACATTACCTCGTGCACGATATAGTAACTGCCGGAAAGAGGTAATAAGGGAATTAGGGAAACAGGTAGCTCCAATAAAGGGAAATACAAGATACCAAGTGTGATTTCTTCAAACCTTTGTACTTTTGGACTTGACCTCTCCTACTCATGTGGTGTTCAGTATGATTCTTGCATTGAATTTTGGCTATAATAGAATAAATAGATACAGTACTCTAATTATTAGTTTCCCTTCTGGAAGCTCCTTGTAACTTCTTTTATTTTTTCATCCTCCAATGCATCTTGTGTAAAGTTATTTTTTTTTATTAATTGAAGTATTAAATAAATAATATTACAAAAGAGTCTGATGTTTTGAGGTACAAATCAACATTCAAAGACATCTGTGAATGAAAAAATAAAATTGGTACTATTCTGTGCATTATGAGCATGAAGATGTTAATGTTTACGAGCTTAGGAAACCTACATAAACAGGGCAAGTTCCAGATATGCAGTAAATGCACAATTGCACGTACAAACAAAAACATCAGAATATGTGATTGTAAAGCATGCAATATTCCTACTAAGTATCCTCACAGACTTTGAAAAACCTCTACTGGATGGGAATACGATAGCAAAACAATAATGCAAAGGCACCATAATAGCAAAAGGTATTTAAGTACCTGTACACCAGCATACTGTTTCCATGCTTTGTCAAGCTTATAATCTGTGGAAAGTAGTCTATAATTTGACAAAGCAAGCTCATAATCTCGTAACATGAAGGCATAGTCGCCCAAAACTCTTATTTGTGATTCAATGGAGTTGAAAGTATACCTTCATAGGTCGAAATACAAAATTAATTTAGGTTACCACCAGAGAAGAGAGAGCAAACATTCAGCAGTCTATAGCTAAAACGAAGTTACAGAACTTACATAGGTCCATTGGAGCTATCTGGTGTATCTTCTTTCCCTTTTCTCCACCATAAATTTTTTATTTGGTTTCTAAAACCTTTTCTTGTTGCAGAAACCTGAAGTTCATAAAAGAATGGAAGAAAAAAGGAAAATCAATTAGGTCAAAACATTTCATAGGGGAAGTATAAACCAGTCTTCATATCTGAAACCAAAACAAGAAATAAAAACCTGCTGATTGAGAACACGGATCTTTTGTTCCATCTGAGGAATGATGTGTTTGGATGATAAATCTTGCATGATGTTTCTCAACTGTTCCAACGTAAACAAACTGATAGTTGGGTCAAATGTAAAACCTTAGAAATTTATTAGCATCAATCCTAAAGCATATAAATATGTGTGCGCGCATGTCAGCATATCAAGCTAAAGAAGTGTAATGGAACAAAAACCTCATCCAAATCATCGATGCTAAGAAAGTAACCAAGACGCTGGGTAGGTGAAGCATCAGATTTCTGTCACAGGATACATATACAGTCTTTACATACTTTATCAATAATACAAACCCTCAATTCAAAGAGCAACAAGATGAACTTATAAAAAGTTAGCTTACATAAGGAGCCCATAAGTTTTCTTGATGATCTAATAACCCATCTTGACAGGAGTTAATACACAGCAATCGACAATCATGTAAGCCAAATGTACTCCTCATTCCTGTTAAAATTTTTGTTGCACTGAGAAAAAAGGCAGGAATAAACATGAATGCCATATATCAGTCAATCCTAAATTCAGGAAATATCTGTCCATTGAAAGAAAAAAATATAATGCCAGAAATATGTCAAGAACAAATTACAGTAAACACATCTTGTGCAATATACAAGGGATGACCACAAGGGATGATTGCCTTATCCTACTGAGTTATGGCTTCTGACAATGCTGACAGACTACTTTTTCGTCTTTAGATAATTTGGGGCAAATCTTAGTATATATTATCTCATGTAGATAATAAAGCAATATATGAACAGATGTGCTACCAGCATTCAAACAATGTAGCATATGATTTGCTAGTTTTTTCCTCATTGTGAAAGGCTGAAAGGTAATATCTAATAACATTAATATTACATATGAATGAGCTAGCATACTTCTCCGACGGTCCATCTTGGTTATCATGGAGTAACAAAAAATGCTTCAGAATCTTAGTGTCCATAGCACCATCATTAAACAGAGGGGGCAACTGGTTGGTGTTAAAAAGGTCAACAAATTTGTTAAGAGGCTCTTCATCCTTCGAAGAAACAACCAGAAGACCTGCAGCCAATTAGAAAACAAGCTTCAGTTAAATTTATTAAGGATAAAATACATGAAGAACGTGATCCACGAGACAGAGAGAGAGAGGGATAGAATGGATAAGCTCACACGCAACGGGATGGTCAAACGCTTCATGGTCTGAAAAAGAAACAGCGCGTACAAGCTCTTTATTAAAATATTGAAACCATGTTGGCATACATTCAGGTTGAGAGGCTGCACAGAATAGCCTAAAGCATCAGGCCTATAACAAGCCAAATGCTCAGATCCAGAATCTAACCATAAAAAGTTCACAGAAGAAACCTAACCAAATATATAAAAAACCATAAAAATAAACACAGAGATAGGGGAGCAGGAGAGGGAGGAAAGCCCATGCTTTAAAAACAATATCCTTTGAAGTGGTATGTACATTCTAAAGCCACTTGCAATGTGAAAGTGCGACAAAAATATCTGAACTATTAAGTGACTTCAACCATTTCCTTCAAGATTACTAGAATGGAGTATGACTCACAAGTGAGCACACTTTCAATAGGCGGTGGATCTGAAAACAAGTTCGAAGGATCCTTCTCCCCTGCATAAGTAATAACTCGTTTTAACCGCTCCTTTGCCACCTAGTTGAGTAAAAAAATAATACTCAGAAAGAACAAACTGGGAGGCCCAGATAAAAAAAAATGCAGAATATAACTAATCAAAAAATGAATCAATACTTGATACTCAAGTTATAATCCCTCTGTCCACAAAAAAAGACAAATATGCAAACTTTGAACTTTAAGGATTTTTTTTCATGATTTCCCTAAATACGTTGAGTGTTAGTTTAGTAGTGATGCAGTGATAATGAAATTGTGATGGTAAATTTGAGGATATTGTGTTATTTTATACTATCAATAAAACAAACAGGGCTCTCTTTTTTTGTAACGAAAAAATTGACAAACTTTTTGTGGAAAAGGGGGAGAATTGTTTTTTGCAGTCATTAATTTCCTTGACTGAATGAGAACATGATAGCAACATGTGAATGCAAAATACTGCAAGTCCTACTGAACTAGTTATAACATTATGTCATAGCATACTTAAACAAAATTTAAGTATCACTGATCATTTATAATCAACCTGGTAAATTTCCACAGCACCTTTATGTTGCAGGAATATATTTTTATATGCTATGTTCAAGTAATTGTTTCAGACAATAACTAACACCTTTACTACTTCGAGCAGATTTAGCTTCAAGTGAGCTCGAGCTTTATCTTTTTTGGTTCCTAGTTTTATGGTATTTAAATTACTCTATAAGTTTGTTCAATCTATCTTAATCTATCTAATAAAATACAAATTATCAAAAATTTAGATTTCCCACCGTCCATAGTCCATACAGTGCCGGAGAGAAACTTAATATTAAACAACAGATTTCAACATTCTACATTAGGTTGCCGAACATCTGATGCATAAGAGAATCGCAATTTGAACTTCTGTAGCCTGTAGGGTTGATCACTCGCAGTCCTTACAGGTACTATCCAACAAATCAAAAGATATACTATATATTAGAAAAAATAAACTACAAAGAACTAAATGTGTATACTGGAGGAGTGAAAATTAGTAGTGTCTGTACCATCGATATTATTGAAGGTACAGAAAGGGCTGACCATTTCAATAAAGCTGAGGCCATTCTTCTGACAAATCTCTTCGATGAGAGGGGTTCGGAGTACCATTACCATCGGCGTGATCTCGTCCAATAACATTCGTCCAAGTGGCGAGTTCACGGGATCCATTATATTTTTCCGCCGAATTGCCCTTTCGTCTTACCAATTTCCGACGACTGATAATGGCGACACTACTCGCCAACTCACACGGATCAACTCGGTTCACGGCTTTGCCTGTTCAGATCTTGTTCATTCAAGAAGAATAACGATATTATGCAGATGACCGCGAGGAAGACGCAATTGTGCAAGATAGTGCGGGTCAGAATGAGTTGTGGGTTTATTTTGGGTCTTGTAATCATGCGTATATTATAACCTAAGAAACGATTCCGATACGGGTCGATCCGTCTCATATTTATTTTCCACGCCCCTTAATTACAAGTTTGTCCGCGGTCCGCCTAATTAGTATATACCCAATATTTGATGTAAATTTTCAGTAAACCTATTATTTTATTCTTTAATGTTGGTTGGGTCATGGGTGTTTGAGTTTTGAAACAAAGAAAAAGGTAAAATATAATAGAATATACTTAAACTATGATACAATTTTTTAAAAATACTTAAAATTGATAGTTTTTTTAATATTATTTGTTATTGATTTGCTGTTTCTAAAGATAGTAAATCAAATAAAATCAATGAAAATATGATTTTTATGTTAATAAATACTTGATTAATTTAATGCCTCATGTTTGGACTATGTTTCTTTACGAGAATTATACTAACTAATCTCTAAGTGCTTTGTTTGTTTTCAAATTTAGAACTATTTGACTAAGATTATAAAATGACTTAATAGTTTTAAGATTATAATTATAATTCTATAATTATAATCCTATGATTAACGATCTTGAGATTATAATCTCATTAATTATAATTTCGAATTATAATTCTTAGATGATTTAATTTTTAAAATATGATTGTTGTATAAGATTATTTTTTGTTGATTAATGTTGAAACTTAAAGATTTATACAGTAATTAATAAAAAAGGTCTAATGATTGTTTTTGTCAAGCAGAGTTTTAATATAAAAAAATTAATGTTGAAAACAAAAAGTTTTGTTACCCATAATTCAATTAAGAAAAAATATATTAAAAGATACTACAATTGTATTGTGTTGATTTATTATACGCAAAAGTAATTGGTTATAAATTGATTACAAAACGAAAAAGTTTTGAATCTTAAAAAATTATCCATTGCATTTATAACTTCTAATTAATATTAAATAATTATATAAAAAAAAAGAAATAAAGGACAACATATATTAGAATTCATAATAATCTCTTTAGCCCTGAACAAAACTGGCAATATAATTTTTGAGCAAGGGATCACATTGAATAAAAAAAGGTAAAACACTTAAATATCTCACCCGATAAATGTTACTTCACTTTATGAAATAATAAGATTATTTAATTTGTAAAATTTTAAATTATTATAAATTTATTTAATTTTATTAGAATTAAGAGATACTTATAATTTTTTTCTTTTTTATTGTTTATATTTAAAATAAACATAATTTATTTAAATTTTAAAAAAAATAAATATTAATACCGATAAAAACATTTTCTGCTCCGCCTAACACATTTCTTTCCGTTCATTTTTCCCCTAGCTGATCTCCATAGTCCAAACTCCAGCCAGACTATTAAATGTCCCTGCGCCTCGTCGGCGCTAACGACTCTTCAGTGTACAAATTTATCACTCTCGCCGCGCCAAAAAGGTTTCTGTATCGTCTTCATTTATCAACATCCACCATGTCTAACCGCCCTAATTTCCAAGGTGGCCGTCGCGGTGGAGGCCCTTCCAGAGGGCGAGGTGGAGGCGGCCGTGGTGGTGGGGGACGCGGGGGTGGACGTGGCGAGCAGCGCTGGTGGGACCCTGTCTGGCGAGCTGAGCGCCTGAGACAACAAGCAGCAGAGGTATTATTTATTCACACACATGATGAGAAAAGAATTCATCTTTATTTCCATATTTAAAATGATGATGATGGTGTTCAGATGGAGGTACTTGATGAGAACGAGTTGTGGGGGGAAATGGAACAAATGAAGAGGGGAGGGGTGCAAGAGATGATAATCAGACGTAATTTCAGTCGAGGGGATCAACAAACATTATCTGATATGGCTTATCAATTAGGGCTCTACTTGTAAGTTATACGAAATCTTGCAGTGTCATATTTAATTAAGAATCGGAGCGTCTAGTGTTCCATAACCTTTTTTATTAACACACATACACACAAGTAAATATCTTTTATTACTAATGTAAATTAGAGCTTAATTTTAGTTCGTTCTTTATCAAACCTTAACTGAGCTAATTTTCGTTACAAATATATCTCAGAGCTACCAATACATGTATATATACATGTGTGTGCCTGCTTATAATTGAGTTTCCCTCAACTCGTGGTGTAACAAAAGATATTGCCTAATATTTGCCTGAATGGCGAAATAGGATGCATGTAAATGACAGCTGTCAACCCCAAATAGGTGGAATAAGACAATATTGAGTTTACTTGGATCGAGCTATCACTTGTTCACGTCTCTTTAACTATATTTTTGAATGAAACTAGCAAATGTTGGAGCAAGGGTACAACAGACAATGAAGTGAAACTGTAGTTGAATATGATAATATATACTAATTTCCGCATGGATTTTTGATCAATTTGTTATTTGGGGGGTTGGGGTTCTTTTGGATAACTTTAGTACAGATGGTGCAATTTTACTAGTGATAACGTTTGTTTTGCTGTGTCCCTTTGCATCAATTTACAGAACAATGCAGTTAAGGGTTCTTTTGCAAATTTACAGAACAATGCAGTTAAGGGTTCTTAAAGATATATTCTTATGACGGTAGCCAATAGCCACAAATAATCTTTCACCTTATAATTTATTTTCTTGCTTTGTATTTGTGGAAAGAAAGTCATGCTTATAACAAAGGAAAGGCGCTTGTTGTGAGCAAAGTTCCATTGCCAAATTATCGAGCAGATCTTGATGAACGCCATGGATCTGCACAGAAAGAGGTAAACATGATTCTTATCATTAGTAAACTCCAATTTTCTTATGACGAATACCTTAGATTGACTTTTCCACCATTTTGCAGATACGGATGTCTACAGAAACTGAGAGGAGAGTTGAAAATCTGTTGGGTAGCTCAGGAGGGTCTGTATCTGTCAATAATTCCTCTGAAGCCTCCTCGCAGAATGCCCAAAAATCATCTCTTGCAGATATAGTTAAACCTGTCTTATCTTTACAGAATGATACTACCAAGGAGAGACAGCACATTGAACTTCAACAAAGACAGGAGCACCTGAAGGTACATATATTAGTTTAGCTGATTCCTATGATGATTTAGCTGTTCTTAATTTGCTAATTGACAATATCTGAATTTTGTGACATAAATGTGAAATTATATTGAACTTGCAGGCATGCGATACTGTTAAGGAAATGATGGCTTTCAGAAAAAAGCTTCCGGCTAACAAAGTGAAATCTGATTTTTTGAAAGCTGTTGCAGCAAATCAGGTGGGTTTTCTACCTGAATAGTTGACACTGTTGCTAATTTATTATTATATTAATGAGTATTGCGTAGATGATTGCAAACCTTTTTAATACACTTTCTATTTCTCTTTAATTTTGTGTGGCGATATAGGTATTGGTGGTTTCTGGAGAAACAGGTTGTGGAAAAACTACACAACTTCCTCAATTCATTCTAGAGGAGGAAATATCGTCTCTACGTGGTGCTGACTGTAACATTATATGCACTCAACCTCGTCGTATTTCTGCCATATCTGTTGCAGCTCGAATATCTTCTGAAAGAGGAGAGAACCTTGGTGAAACTGTTGGTTACCAGATTCGCCTAGAGTCCAAGCGCTCAGCTCAGACAAAATTGTTATTTTGCACTACAGGCGTATTACTTCGGCAGCTGGTAATATGTTGTTTGTTTTGTTGCGTTTTCCCCCTTTTCACGTGTATGTTGATGCTTCAATGCTTCTTAACTCTTTATCTTTTCAATATGTTTTTCTTTAGACTCAGAATTTTTCTGTGATTATTAATTTCCATGTTTCTTTGATATCTAGGAGTTTTTTTAATTTCATAAAAATTTTCATTCTTGGTTTTGATACTTTTGAAATTTGACCTATAAATTTCATGATTTCAGAATTTCATTTGGTGAAGTATATTCTGGACTGTGTTATATGCAACTAGTATCACATCTGTTGCTTACCATGAATTACTAGAATGAAATAATTAATTCATGCAATTAGGTTATCCATAAGTTTGTAAGTTGTTATTCTGTTCTTCCAAAAATACTTTTTGATTTCTTTCTCTGCACTTAATTACAGGTTGAGGACCCAAATTTAACAGGAGTTACCCACTTGTTAGTGGATGAAATTCATGAAAGAGGCATGAACGAGGACTTCCTTTTAATAATTTTGCATGACCTCCTTCCTCGTCGCTCTGATCTACGTTTTATTCTAATGAGTGCTACTATTAATGCTGACTTGTTCTCCAAATACTTTGGTGGTGCACCAACTATCCACATCCCGGTACAGTCTTTACTTTATTACATGTTGATGGTTCATGCACTCAGTTCGTTCCACACATTTGTATTTATTTATTTTTTATTTTTTTATTACTTTGGCAGGGATTAACTTTTCCTGTGGCTGAGCTATTTTTAGAAGATGTATTGGAGAAAACTCGTTATTGTATCCAATCGCAGGTTGATACCTATCAGGGAAACCCAAGGAGAAGGAGGAGACAACAAGAGTCTAAAAGTGATCCTATTACTGAGTTATTTGAGGTAGTTTATTGTTGTCCATTTTATATACTAACAATACATGCAAGTGCACACAGTCAATCAAGTAATATAAAAGAAAGAAAGTATGTCGAACCCACATGGAACAAATACTAGTAATTACTCTAATTACCAAGTTTTGTTTATCAATTTAACTCACTTAAATAGTCACTCCAATTGATTTGTGAAATTGTTTAAAACAGAAGAAATAAAACTAATAAACTAACAAAGATTGATCACCAGATGATTAAAACATAATAGTACAATTTCCCCAATTGCTTTGCAATAATCTCCTTACCGTATTTCCCTTTATTTAATCCAATGAGTTACCAACTAGGATTGCCTATCAATTTATTAACATTTTTCAATGAATAATAAAAAGACATATTTCAGTTATTTTGCTATTTTCATGCAAGACACCTAAAATAGGTTCATTAAGCACAAACTTCTAACAAAGTTTACTTTCGTCTCGTACACTATTATGTTATCATTAACATGAATCAACAAATTCATGCGTTATTATATTCATATCTAATCTAAGATTTCCTCTTTCAATTCCATCAAAGATATCATATTAATGGTTGGTTAAACAATTATTTAATTAAGCACAAAATATAATAATCAACTCAATAGGATTAATAAGGAGAAATAATAGTAATTGAATTATTAAATTGCAAAAGGTTCCATTGTACCCCTAATTGGGAGATTAGTTCATCATCACAATAAAAACTAGAAGATTAAAAGTAAATAACATCTCAAGTACATATAATGAAATAAAGAGAAGAAAAAATGTCGAGAAATCTCCAGTCTCCAAACTCCAATCTTCGTCTTGTAAAGCAATCTCCAATTTCTAATAGAAGTGGCTCTCAATGAATTACAGTCAAAAAGTAACCTCAAACTTAATTAAAAACAAGTATTTATAATCTTAATAGAACCCTAATACATTAGGTAAGTCAAAATCCTCATAAGACTCAACTTTGGAGCACAAAGGAAAGAAAAATCAACTAAATTCACAAGACGCCACGCCATGTTGGTTTCCTTCAACAAATGACACCACATACCCATGTTGTGTCTCTCTTCCAGATTGGTGCAACTCATATCGTAGCTTAGCTTAATCAGCAGCATACCGAGCCACTCTAACAATTTGCCCAATCTTGCACATTTTTCTCCCCTTTTCAGCTCTAAACTCATCCTTGCCTCTATTCCTGCAAAGCAACACAAAACCTAAATAAGTAACAAGGAAGAACACTTGGAAAACACAATATTTCAAGTTAAATAATACCCAATTAGTAGGTTTTCAACCTACTCATCAAATACCCCTAAACTTAAGCAATTGTTTGTCCTCAAGTAATCCTTCCACAGACTATAATAACACAAACTAAACACATTGAATGCAACTAATGAGATCGAGCAAGAGCCACAATAGTTAGATAATGCAAATGCCTCAGAGATAAACACTTAACTTACAGTCAACCTCTCATCATGTACAATCATAGACTCTCACATCCTCTCCTCACTGACACAACTCTAACCTCTTTCTGTGTGTGTTCAATATCATATCAGCAATTTCAAAGTTATTTATGTAATCAATTTCATAATTTCATGTAAACACTCACCCTTCTCACCCATTTTCAACCGAACATGACATCCATACAAAGAATAGGGAAATTAGTCTTTAAGGCAAGTAAACGTAATTTATTAAGTGTTCATGCTTCACGGGTGCGTGTGACGCTCCATCTCAGTGTTTGACTTGTGCAATGTTCAACTCTCTTAGGCTTTTCAAAGTTACTCGTTTAGCGAATTTTCGACCAACAACTCCCAAACCAGATGGTTTTAGGGCGTTGAGTGTAAAGACATCCTAGAGCTTACTTGTTCGAGTAACAAATGCCACATAGTTGAATTAAGTCGGCATTTATTCCTTATGAATGTGAAAGAAGACATGAATAGCGCAATGAGAATTTTCTGCAAATTAGAGGTCAACCAAACTCATCATTGGCCATCTAGACTACCATAGCTCAATGCTCAATCACAATGCAACTTTTACTAAAATAACATCCTACGTGGAGGAATGCAAATGTTTTTTTTTTTTGTAAAAATGAATCAATGAATGTTATGTAAACGAATGTCCTAATTGAATGCACAATTAACTATGCAATCACAGTTGAAGAAATTACAAAGAAACAAAATAACGAATCCAATAAAAATATATAAAAAAAATTTAAAATCCTAATAGAACCCTAATACATTAGGTAAGTCAAAATCCTTATAAGGCTCAACTTTGGAGCACAAAGGAAACAAAAATCAACTAAATTCGTCATATTGGCGCGCCCCGCGCTACCCATGTAGTCTCTTTTTTTCTGGCGCTTTGCCCATGCCTTATACCGCGCCCTTAGCTTTTTTTCTGCAGCGCCGCCCACCACTCTCGATAGCTTGTCCAATCTTGCACCTTTTTCTCCCCTTTTCAGCTCTAAACCCATCCTTGCCTCTATTACTGCAAAGCAACACAAAACCTAAACAAGTAACAAGGAAAAACACCTGAAACAAACAATATTTTAAGTTAAATAATACCCAATTAGTAGGTTTTCAACCCACTCATCATTTATGTTCATGCAGTATTGCAGTTGTACTTCTGTATCCATTTTTTGGAGGAATTACTTGATCTACTTACTACATAAGTTTTTACAATATTGATTCCATGTCCCTAGAATACTTTAAACATTGTGGTTGGTAATGTAATTTTATCTTTCAACATCGCAAAGTGGTACTCTAATTTTTTTCTTTCCTTAAAACTGAGAAACTTGTTAATCTATGGTTAAACTTCTTAGTAAAACTGGCTGAGGCCTTTTATTTTTATTTTCTCATATGAATTTGAGAGTTTCCTTTTGGAGCATAGAGCCTTAGCTATATGTCCTATTTATGCCCCCGTGTCATGTGTTATAGATTGTTTATTGTGTATATATCATGGCTTGTGCATTATTTGGGTGCTTTGAGTGAAAATTTTACCAGAAAAATAAAATAAATGTGAGCATAGATATGGTTGTTAATACTTGTAAAAATAAGATATGTTTGCTAATGAAAAAGTTTTTACAGATTTCTTTCAGGTGCATTAACTTGATAAAACTCATATCATCTTTACTAGGTTGTCTGTTGCTCTCGTGGAGGGTTTTTCTTTTTTTTTTTCTTTTTTTTTTTAATTAAAAAATAGCACTTGGCTTACATTTGTAGTACTATATGCCAGTGTTTTAAAAATCCCCGCCTAGGCGCTAGCCCCCCTTGGCGCCCCGCCCCCTGATGCCTCATCTAGGACCAAGGCGGCAAAAAAATTCCTACAGAAAATTAGGCGGGGCCTAGGCGAACACTTTTTTTTTATTTTAATAACTACCCAAACCAGATCTTGATATATTTATTTTTCTAATAATTTACTATATTCATAATACAGGTTGTAATATATTAAATCACGACAAGAAGTGAACAATATTAAGTCAAAATAGATAATTTTATTATAATTATAATTTTTTGAACTTGCACCAACTTCAAATTATATAGATGATGATACATTTGTAATATTTAGTTTAATTCAATATAATTCTTAAATTTATATTTAGTTTCTTAAGTTTTAATATTGAATTAAATTCTTGAAATTTTAAATTTTATTATTTAATAGCAATCTTAATTATGAATAAAACTAATACTTTAAAAATATGTTTTTACTTTGAACAATTGCATGTTTGTGTTTGACATTTGACATTAGCAATATGGATATTTGTTTGAACTTTAAGCAAAAGCCTTTATTATTTTTATTATATATTGTTTTGCTTTATATTATTGTTTTATTTGAATAAATGTAAGATAAAATATTAAAATTGGCTTAAAATAAAAAATTCCGCCTAAGCCCCCCTCGGCCGCCCGCCTAGCGCCTTTTAGAACATTGCTATATGCTAAGTTAAATGATCTAATAATATAATTGATATTCCTTGCTTTGTACTCGAACATTTCTACCAACAAGTAGGCAATGTTTTGATACTAATTGCTCAAGAATTTTTTGCTTCTGCTAGTGACATTCCTCTACTCTATTTTATAGTTTGTACGTCAGTAATTACATTCTATTATTTTGTAGGACGCCGACATTGATTCTCTATACAAAAGCTACAGTGCAAGTACAAGACAATCTCTTGAAGCTTGGTCGGGTTTGCAGCTTGATTTGGGTCTTGTATGTATATTTACATACTTTTATCTTTATTCTATAGCATGTGTATTTGCTGTATTTTTTATGGATTGAATAATGAATATATTCATAATGCATATGACTTTCATAGGTTTCCTACTATTTATTCATTATCATTGTCATTTTGGGACATTGGATCTAATATAATTTTTTTTTCCTTTCCAAGGGTACTTTGGTTAAAAAAAATTAAGTTGAGATTTTCTCGTTCATATCTATGTTATTATGAAACTTTAATCCTCTTTACTGATTTTTTTGTATTTTTCATTACTTTTAAAGAAGTCGCTTGGTTTAAATGGCATTGTTAATTAATCTTATAGTAGTGTTTGTTACTACAAAGACATACTTCAAATTATGTCTTATGTATCAGAGGTTCCATAGTCATATCACTTTGTAGCAGTGTTATTTCTTACTCAATAAGTATACTTTGAATAAATCTCATATGTTTCGGAGGTTCCATAGTCATATCATTAGAACCTTTTCCATTGGAAATACTTCTTCATCTTAAAGATACAATACTCTTTTGTAGGTGGAAGCAACTATTGAGTATATCTGTCGCCATGAAGGTGATGGAGCAATACTTGTATTTCTGACTGGTTGGGATGACATTTCTAAGCTGCTTGACAAAATTAAAAGTAACAATTTTCTTAGAGATACCAACAAGTTTTTAGTTCTTCCACTTCATGGTTCTATGCCAACCATGAATCAACGTGAAATATTTGATCGTCCACCCTTAAACATGAGGTAAGCATCGTTAATTTCAAGGTCAAATTTTTACATTACTTCTCTATTGAAGGAGTGAATCCGTTTATGTTAGCCTTTTGACTCTTTTTCGAAGTAGTTTATCTTCTCATATCTTCAGCCAACTACTCTACAACTTTGCATGTATTGTGGACTTCAAAAGAAATAAACCCTTAAGAAATGTATTAACGTATTGATGTTTTTTTGCCTTTTCGCATTAGCAGCAAATTACTTCTCATAAATACTGAGATCACCTGAATTCTAGCTGCAAGGTAATATTTCTTAATACCTTCCTGAATTTTATGAATGACCATATTTGGCATTCCTGTTGACTCTCTGGTGGTGGGAATAGATTTTTCAACTGAATAATTATTACTCCCTCCTCCATCCTATGACAAAATTTCAAGTTAACAAAGTTTAATAAACTGAATGGAATATCATATTTTGGCCATTTACAATCTTCATGTTTCATGCACATAACTAATTACAATCAACTTTAGAAGACAGAGAAAAATTGGTTATATGAACTTGTCTTCTAAATATAATTTTCCTTTAGGATGATTGTGAGAGTATGGTTTAACAGAAGGAAGGCACCGCCTCCCTATCAGTTTTACTTATTCAATCTTATTCTGTGGTCTAACAATATTTGAGCATAGAACCTCAAAGGTGAGAGAACGGCTAAGGCCTTGGGGAATAACCTCAAGTTCGTTGTTTCCAATCCCCTTACTTGGGCTAAATTTACCTATCAAAAACAAAGAATAATAAAACTTGAGCATAAGAAAATGCAGTTTTCAAAAATTTTTACTTTTTTTATTTTTGCTAGTTTGAGACGTCATTTAAACACACCCAACCTTAGCCACTACTAAAGTTTGTAACCCCACCCTCTTGGTACACAAAGGATGGGGGTAGCCATTGGCCAAGACCCTATAGTTAATACAATTTACAATTGATTTGTGCTACCATTTCGGCATATGCACCACTAGATCTGCATGGATGGAAGGGCTCTGATCAACTTTTCATATAATTCATGGTGTTGTGAGTAGTTGAACAACTGCTTTAGAATCTACTGCATCTATTGTAGTATTGTCAATAAGCAACTGCACTTACAACTTGTCTCCGTGCTTAGATTTCAAATATGTTGATGTATGCAGAAAAATTGTGATAGCAACGAACATTGCTGAGAGCAGTATTACTATAGATGATGTTGTATATGTAATAGATTGTGGAAAGGCCAAGGAGACTAGTTATGATGCTCTAAACAAGCTGGCTTGTCTATTACCATCATGGATTTCTAAGGCTTCTGCACATCAGGTCTTCTCTACATACCATGGAAATATCACTAATTCTGAAGTTGTTCTTTATGAAAATGTTATTGTATAATTTTTTTTGATCGAACAATTGTGGGGTTACACTTCATGGTAGTCGTTACAAATTTATTCTTCATTTACAGAGACGTGGCCGAGCTGGCCGTGTACAACCTGGAGTTTGTTATAGATTATATCCAAAAATGATTCATGATGCTATGCCCCAGTATCAATTACCTGAAATTCTTCGTACCCCTTTGCAAGAGTTATGTCTGCATATTAAGAGCTTAAAACTTGGAGCTATTGGATTGTTCTTGGGGAAGGCACTTCAGCCTCCAGATCCTCTCTCTGTCCAGAATGCTGTTGAACTTTTAAAAACAATTGGGGCTTTAGATGATACAGAAGAGCTTACTCCACTTGGTATGTAGTATTTGATATCTGTTGTGTTCCTAAGTTACCAAATTTGGAATTTTTGCTTAATGAATTTTATTGAACAGGACGTCATTTATGTACTCTGCCTTTGGAGCCAAATATTGGAAAGATGCTTCTTATGGGTTCCATCTTTCAATGCCTAAATCCTGCATTAACCATTGCATCTTCACTTGCACATCGAGACCCATTTGTACTTCCAATAAATAGGAAAGAGGAAGCAGATGATGCTAAAAGATCCTTTGCTGGTGATTCTTGCAGGTTAGGTTAAATGACTTGTACATGCACCTCCTTCCTGATAACATTGACACTGACTATTACTTCCGATAAATAAAGATTTTCATACTTTTGATGCAGTGACCACATAGCGGTACTCAAAGCATTTGAAGGATGGAAGGATGGAAAACGTAGTGGAAAGGAAAGAGCCTTTTGTTGGGAAAATTTTCTGTCGCCGTTAACCTTGCAGATGATGGAAGATATGAGGAACCAGTTTCTAAATTTACTTTCAGACATTGGCTTCGTAGATAAATCCAGGGGTGCAAATGTAAGTTATTATTTTCGAAATATGTCCTCTTTTTTTGAAGAGAGTACATGTATGTATATATGATTTTAAGTTCATCTACCATATTTGTAGTTTTCTTTATGATCTCTTGGAATATGGAATTTGTAGTGTTTTCCATAATTTTCTTCCCCTGGCATGGGAAAAGGGCTTATTAGAGAAACTGAGAAAGGGAAGTAGGAAAAAAAAAAATTAAACTTCAAAATGGCTTTGCAAGAATGATAATATCTGATTACTATCTGCATGTGCAGGCTTATAACCAGTATAGCAATGATTTGGAGATGGTGTGCGCCATTCTTTGTGCAGGGCTCTACCCAAATGTTGTTCAGTGTAAACGAAGAGGGAAGAGGACAGCACTGTACACCAAAGAAGTTGGGAAAGTTGATATCCATCCGGCATCTGTCAATGCTGGAGTTTGTCTTTTCCCTCTTCCTTTCATGGTATATGGGGAGAAGGTGAAGACTACCAGTATTTACATACGAGACTCAACAAACATATCAGATTATGCCCTACTTATGTTCGGTGGGAATCTTATTCCTAGCAAAACCGGAGATCGCATTGAGATGCTTGATGGGTACCTTCATTTCTCGGCATCGAAGAGTGTGTTGGAGCTGATTCAGGTAATATCTTTGAGGACTTCTCTTTCTCTGATTGATTCCTTTAACATATGCTTTGATTTAGTTACTCAAAAGAGCAAATGGGACACCTATGTGATAATGAAAGGGTTGATTTGGTGATGACTATGCAGAAACTGCGAGGGGAACTTGACAAACTTCTGAAGAGGAAGATTGAAGACCCTAGCCTGAATATTTCTGATGAGGGAAAGGGTGTGGTTGATGCTGTGGTTGAGTTGTTGCATAGTCATGATGTACGGCATTGAGATTTTTGTACTTTGTTGCAGTCATCTTAGAAATAGGATTCTTATCATTCTATGTTTTATGTGAAAAATAACGAGATAATTAGGATTATGTTATATTAGATGTACACTCAAAAATCTAGTGGAATATTATTTTCACGTGTATTTTTTATATTTTTACATGGTTCTTTATCGGGTACTGGGATCTGGTTTTCATTGTGGTTATTGAATTTTTTTTTGTTACAATCGAATAATTGTACTTTCAAAAACTTATAAAATGGTCATTCCGTTCGATTTTTCGTCCAAAAAATGGATGGAATCTTGTTGTCTGGTGACTCTTTTTTTTACGCAAGTTGACTCCACGCAATTATTACCGAAACTTGTAATAATTGTGTGGAGTCAACTTGCGTAAAAAAAGAGTCAGACGGAAAATCGAATCTGAATGACCATTTTGTAAGTTTTTGAAAGACTGATTATTCGATTATAACAAAAAAGTTTCAATAATTGACAATAAAATCGGACCTCGATCTGATGTTAAAACGTTATTTATCCCGTTCTTTATCATATGAAGTTGTGACATACTGTATGTTCATAAGAAAAATACATGTAAAAATATAAGTTTTCAAAATCTAAAGAAATGAGTGGGATAGTCCCTATGGTTTTCCAGCTCTAGATTATGCTATCTGAACTTTTCTCCACGTGATATGCCTCCATCCTTTTCCTTTTGTTTTCGTGAAGGATGCACGTATTTTATCCAATGAAAATGTAAGAGTTTACTTTTTTATATCAACTACAAGTGCATTCCTAATAATTATAAATTTAGCAGATAAATTACCATACAGAAGTACCTAAATAAATTGAACTTGCGATAAATATATTAAAAATGCAGTACATTATTCCAGATAACGTTTTTTATTTTGACTTTTTATAATTAACAAACTTGCAACCCGTGTGATATATGGGTTATGTTTTTCTTATGGTGTGATTTATTTTAATTTAGGTTCTTTGTTTTTTTGTAATTATCTACTAATTTTATGATCAAACAAATTAATTAATTACTTTACTATTTACTATGAATAAAAAATGGACAAACAGCATTTCGGATAAGATATGCCCCAATATCATGTATTTGCGCCTTTGTTTTGGGAGCAATTTAATTCAGACCTAATTGAACTAGCAGAACAAGAATTATCAATACTAATTACCTGATAGCGGAAGAATCAAGCCTTTGGGATTACCATGCTATATATCAGATCTGTTACTTTACGCCTTTGGGATTATGATGATCTGCTGCTTTACGCCTTTGGGATATTAGATCTGTTACTTTATGTCTTTGGGATTACCATGCTATATATCAGATGTGAATTTTTTTTATGTGTCCGTTACTTAAATTGACGGATGAAGATATTGTGTTTTAAATCTGAGCCTTTAATTTATGTATTGGATGGTTATTATGTGTCTGTGATTATTGGTTATTTATGTGTGGATGGTTATTTATCAATCACTAAATTTTGTTACTACATTTACAGCTTGACACAACCTAGGTATTTTTGCAAAGATTGTAAAAGGTATTGGACTAAAGCGGCTCCCTTCGGAATGTTCCGGTTGGCGGTGGTTGTAGAAAAAACCCGACGAATGGCCTCTCCTCTCGAGATAATTCCGTTTATGGCAATTCCCGAGGCGTCGCGAATGGTAATTATTCCATGGCCGAGTCAAGTACTAATCCTGCCTCTAATATTGATCTTGCAGTAGTTTATGTCAACTTTTTAAACCAACAGCCTCGGCTCGACGAGACTAAGCAACTGGAAATGCCCTCAATATTACATAATTCAAACCATGTAGGGTTTGAATTTTCGAATGTTGATGTGGATTTTGGGAGTAGGTTGTTATGGGAAAATTGTGGTAACGAATATACAACTGATCTATTGGAATATTGGTCGTTAGATATTCATAATTCTAAATATTTGTTATATATTTGTGAGATGACGAATCGATTGGTGATCATGACAAGCAGAAGAATATTATGAATGTTACTAATGATATGATTAGTAACACCATTGCCTGATGAAGAAATGATGATGTGGTAATAATATTGTTAATGATATTCCTAATACATGACACGCAAGTTCTGTTAGGGATGGAACCAGAAGCTGATCATGGTCCGAGTCATGAATTGATCATTGGAAACAGAACCATGCTTGATCATTGGCCCAATTATGGTACCACTTTTAATTAATAGACCTTGAAATATGTTTATATAGCTAATGGGGTTTACTTAATTCATTGTTCTTGTTATGTTTCATCTAGTTATATACATATATGTTAACGATAAATTTTGTATGCCTGACGAAATCACTAAAACAGCAGGCTAAAATCTTGTTAACGGTTGATGGAGTAGTTGATTATATCAAACTCACAAAATACATTCACACAAACATAAATAAAGACATATAAATATGAACACAAGAATTTACGTGGAAACCCAATTGAAAAAAAACCACGGAGAGAGAGAGAGAGTAATCCACTATAATAATATTGGGAGTACAAGTTATGTATTTGTGTTGTATCTCTTGTGTGTTGTGTCCTCCCTCTTCTCCTCCTTATTGTTGTATTTATAGATGTCATATCCACCTGAATCCAATTAGGAGTAGGAGTCCTTTGTAGAATCACCTTATAACTGTTGAATCCAATTAGGAGTAGGACTCCTAATTAAACATCCTTATCCCACCAAATAAAGAAACACAATCTTTCTTTAATAAGGACTCTCTCAATGCCAAAATAAATATATATTATGGGTCAACATCAAATCTAGCCCATTAAATAAATTGGGTTACACTTTAGCTAGACCCAAATAATCACACTCCAACATTGCCCCCCAGTCTCTTATTTATAAGGAACTTATTTATAAGAGAGTATTCAAAAAGTCTCCGTGGGATTTTATCCTTGAGATTTTTATCCTCGGGATTTTTATCCTCGAGATTTATATCCTCGGGATTTATATCCGTAGAATGTTCATCCTTTCGGGAGATCAAAGCCTTCTCGAAGGACGTTTTTCCGACCTTATAACCCCTCCGACCTTATGCCGCCATAATATCCGTCCTGACCCCTGTGGGAGGCTTTGATCAGACTTTATATCTGTTGAAAGTAAACAGTCGAAGATATGATGAAACCGGTGTGACCCGAAGAAGAATCGCCAAAGAGATTGCCGAAGTGGTCCAAACTTAACTTCATCTGTTCCCATGTGGTCGACAAATGTTGATAGTGACGAAGGACAACGAAACACTTTATTTAATATGTGGAGGTGATTGCTCGCTCCCCTCCATTTGTGAAAATTAAGAGCCACACATATTCTATCTGAGGCTTGTTATTCTCCTGACGATTAGTGTTGATTCCAGGAACTAGTTTTATTTTGTTGAAGTCGATGGGCTTGGATTGCCTTGGTTGGCTTCGAGAAGCATATAGAAGATGTTATTGCTGACTCATGACATGATAGGCCCACACGAATTATTGTCGATTATGTGACAACCCTTTCTAGAATGTTAGCAGCAATGCAACTTTTACTCACCTGAATCAATAATCAAAGTGATTAATGCTTTGATTTAATATATATAACATGAATACTATCTCCGCCTTTTATGATATAAACGATGTAACATGTAAAGTAATAAATACTCGGATACAATCATGCTTCAATTGCTATTAACAGAGTACATATATACACACGTACAAGTATATATTTAATTTAATAAAAAAGAATCACTTATCTCCTTCGGTGAATCGGTGATTTTAAATCGACACTAGAACAAGTGTCTTGGTTCCCACAGACGGCTGGCGTCGATGTTAACGCCAAATTTTGTACGCTACCGACAAAATCACCAAAAACAATGAAATAAAATCACATAACGGTTGATGGAGTAGTTGATTATATCAAACTCACAAAATACATTCACACAAACATAAATAAAGACATATAAATATGAACACAAGAATTTACGTGAAAACCCAATTGAAAAAAAACCACGGAGAGAGAGAGAGAGAGAGTAATCCACTATAATAATATTGGGAGTACAAGTTGATAATATGGAGAGTACAAGTTGTGTATTTGTGTTGTATCTCTTGTGTGTTGTGTCCTCCATCTTCTCCTCCTTATTGTTGTATTTATAGATGTCATATCCACTTGAATCCAATTAGGAGTAGGAGTCCTTTGTAGAATCACCTTATAACTGTTGAATCCAATTAGGAGTAGGAATGTGACGCCCCCAAAATAACTATACATCACCTATCCTGAGTCGCCAAATACATGGTACAGAATACAAATAGAATCTTTAATATACAACAAAAGAGTTGTGAGTTTTAATACAAATATTGTCTTCTAGACAATATTCACTCTTAGAATAAGTCCTCATTACATTTATTGTCACGCTATTTAACAGAATAGTGAGGACTACTAATGCTATCCTCTGGACCGTCACTCCGTTCCCCGACTAGTCCCCGCTACGTTCTCATTTCCTGAAGAGAACAATGAAAGCAAAAGGGTGAGCTCAACTAGCCCAATAAGAAATATTATGACTAAGATAATGCAGAATAAATTATCATTAGTCTTCAACTCGCTGGGACTCAACTTAATAAATAATCCACATCATCGAATCACCCCCTGTACTACTACCGAAGGATATTCTTTAAGATCACGACCACAATTATCCATGCACTACGGGCCGAGACATTCGTGTATTCATCAATGGTCATGATCATGCCAACAACTCGTCCATCAATGCATTACGCCAATGAGGACTTTATCACATCATTCATAACATTACTGATCATGATGATTATGCCGAATAATCCTCGGTCATAATCATACCAAGTCCATCTATGCACTACAGTGCCACGTATGACTTTCAAAAAAATATAAACATGAGGATGATGACAATGATATAAGAATTCAATAAAAATAAGTTCACAAATTAATTTATCCAGGAACTAATAATGTCCAAATTGTCAACATGATACTTCTTTGTAGAGTAAAATTCAAGAATGCTCAAAAGAATATTTCCATGAAAAGATACTTTGGATGAAACGCAAATATTAAGGATATTCTACTAATTTCATGGAGTATAGAAGTTAAAACTTTAACCAACTGAGTATAATAAGGAATGGAATAATAAAAGAAATCACCAAGCATGCGGTAGATCGCACAGCAAAGGTGTTATTCCAATGTAATAATAAAGATGTAACCAGTCCCAAGAAAAAGCATGCATGTGATATTCCAATGAATAATAAAGACGGAACCAGTCCTCCCACAGTAGCATGAACATGATGTTCCAATGCACCTTGGCGTAAAGCACGGATAGGATGTTCCAATGTAATAATAAAGATTTTAATCAGTCCTGTAGAAAGACGTATGCAGATGTTCCAAATGTAATAATAAAGAATGGAATAATGTAAGAATTTCACCATGTATGCGGTGCCTTCGCATAACCAGTTATTCTAATATAATAATAAAGAATGGAATAATGTAAGTTCTCTTCATGAAGACGAAAAGAAAGAAATAATACCCCTTACCTTTGAAAGAAAACTGGATATAAGAGTAGTGAGTGAGGTAGCTTCTCTTCTTCTTCTACAGATTTTCTCTCTATAATTTCTCTCTATAATAATTGCTCTATAGCTTTAGTGAATTGGTGAGAAATGAAGGAAGAATGAGCTTCTATTTATCGAAAAATATAGTTTTAATAATTGCACAATTTGGGGCTCGAAAAATTATAGTACAATACCTCCAACTTTTTCTTTATTTTTAATTTAGTCATGCAAGTATTATCAAACTTGCACCACCTCCCCTAATAGTAAATAATGTGATTCAATAGTAAATCATGTGAATCAATAGTTCTAGACATGTGAAAATACGAATTACAGTATAGTTCCTCCATCTATACCTCCATTTTTAACTTAGTCATGCAAGTATTATCAATCTTGCACCAACTCCCCTAATAGTAACAAGAGTGTGAAACAATAGTATACACATGTGAACAAATAGTTATAATCGTGTGAAATAATAACAATCAATTGCTCATTTATCCGATTAAATACCCGATTGGTCAATATAACCTCCAGACATCAATTATTATCGAAATAAATGTCGATTTTCACCAACACAAATAATTACAACATAATGAAACTATTTTTATCAAAAATATAAATTTTGAAATTTTGAAGTTTGACTTTTCCCAAAAAAGTCAACTGTTGACTTTTTGACCAAATAGTATAATCCAGAAAATTTTGTGTTTATAGTCTATTTTTACTAATTTTATCGTTCCGGACTCAAATTTCACGTCTGCGTCTCCAAATTCAACTCCGAGCACAACTTCAATTTTAATAACATTCATCATTAATATTATAACTCACAATATTTATCAACCGTGTCGCTCCTGTGAGAAGAGGGCTTTCCAATAAGGATTTCTTCCTATTGGCGCGCAATTAGGTGACCAAACATCTCCTTGACAGAACTTCTAGACATTGTAAATATTGTAATTTAATAAAATGAATAACTTTGCCGTCTCAATTATTGATTTAATAAAATAATATATTATGCATATGATACTGTGACAATAATCGAATAAATAATATAAGGGATATGATGCAACAATTATCGTAGCAATAATTGAGTATAACCGAGTGACTTCTCACGTAAGCATCAATAATCAATACTGTGTGTCTTTACTACGCAACTACCCGCAGACATCTTTATTTTTTTACTACCGAGTAATCAACAAGATTATTCTGGTAAAACTTCCGCCGTTATTTTCATAAATATATTTTTGTCGTTTTCTCAATCCGACAATAATTACGTTAGGGGGTCCACCAATGATTACGCTGTTGTTATGCGAATATTCCTCGCTAAAACGAATATTCTCCCACCAATCGAATATAATATAACAACTTGCATACTTTGCAGAATTTATAAATACTACCCACAACTATAACATTATAACAAATTCATTCCATAATATTCAAAAATGATAATTATAGAAAAATCATCTTTATTCATAAAAGTTGGGGTCTTACAAGGACTCCTAATTAAACCTCCTTATCCCACCAAATAAAGAAACACAATCTTTCTTTAATAAGGACTCTCTCAATGCCAAAATAAATATATTTTATGGGTCAACATCAAATCTAGCCCATTAAATAAATTGGGTTACACTTTGGCTAGACCCAAATAATCACACTCCAACATTGCCCCCCCAGTTTCTTATTTATAAAAAACTTATTTATAAGAGAGTATTCAAAAAGTCTCCGTGGGATTTTTATCCTTGAGATTTTTATCTTTGGGATTTTTATCCTCGGGATTTATATCCGTAGAATGTTCATCCTTTCGGGAGATCAAAGCCTTCTCGAAGGACGTTTGTCCGACCTTATAACCCCTCCAACCTTATGCCGCCATAATATCCGTCCCGACCCCTGTGGGAGGCTTTGATCAGACTTTATATGTGTCGAAAGTAAACCGTCGAAGATATGATGAAACCGATGTGGCCCGAAGAAAAATCGCCAAAGAGATTGTCGAAGTGGTCCGAACTTAACTTCATCTGTTCCCATGTGGTCGACAGATGTTGATAGTGACGAAGGACAACGAAACACTTTATTTAATATGTGGAGGTGATTGTTCGCTCCCCTCCATTTGTGAAAATTAAGAGCCACACATATTCTATCTGAGGCTTGTTATTCTCCTGACGATCAGTGTTGATTCCAGGTGCTAGTTTTATTTTGCTGAAGTCGATGGGCTTGGATTGCCTTGGTTGGCTTCGAAAAGAATATAAAAGATGTTGTTGCTGACTCATGACATGATAGGCCCACACGAATTATTGTCGCTTATGTGGCAACCCTTTCTAGAATGTTAGCAGCAATGCATCTTTTACTCACCTGAATCAATAATCAAAGTGATTAATGCTTTGATTTAATATATATAACATGAATACTATCTTCGCCTTTTATGATATAAACGATGTAATGTGTAAAGTAATAAATACTCGGATACAATCATGCTTCAATTGCTATTAGCAGAGTACATATATACACACACGTACAAGTATATATTTAATTTAATAAAAAAGAATCACTTATCTCCTTCGGTGAATCGGTGATTTTAAATTGACTCTAGAACAAGTGTCTTGGTTCCCAGAGACGGCGTCAATGTTAACGCCAAATTTTGTACACCTGACGAAATCACCAAAACAACAGGTCAAAATCGCGCTAACGGTTGATGGAGTAGTTGATTATATCAAACTCACAAAATACATTCACACAAATATAAATAAAGACATATAAATATGAACACAAGAATTTACGTGGAAACCCAATTGAAAAAAAACCACGGAGAGAGAGAGAAATCCATTATAATAATATTGGGAGTACAAGTTGATAATATAGAGAGTACAAGTTGTGTATTTGTGTTGTATCTCTTGTGTGTTGTGTCCTCCCTCTTCTCCTCCTTATTGTTGTATTTATAGATGTCATATCTATCTGAATCCAATTAGGAGTAGGAGTCCTTTGTAGAATCACCTTATAACTGTTGAATCCAATTAGGAGTAGGACTCCTAATTAAACCTTCTTATCCCATCAAATAAAGAAACATAATCTTTCTTTAATAAGGACTCTCTCAATGCCAAAATAAATATATATTATGGGTCAATATCAAATCTAGTCCATTAAATAAATTGGGTTACACTTTGACTAGACTCAAATAATCACACTCCAACAATATATATATATATCTGTGTGTGTGTGTGTGATGATATATTCATATATAGTTATTTGAAGCTTGTGGAGTCTGTTATTCTAAGTTTATTTAAGAAAGACTAGCTAGCTCATTAAATAAAAGTATCAATTAGTTTCTTCGTCATTTATTATCTTCACAAATCCATCGCTGATTCCTTTGATTAATTCTAATAATAATGCATGCAAACCCTCTTTGACTAGAGCCAGCTTAATTTTGGGATAAGATTTTCAATATACACTGTGATACATGATGCAATTATGAACTGATGCAACTTAGCTGGATACAAGTATATATATGCTTATTGGTTTCTACCTGAAATAAGCAGAAATTTATTCAAAATGACCTAAATTTAAGCTTTTGAGTAGTGTCATATATGGCACCAAATTGCTCTTAATTTACTGCGAATTTGATTAATTCCAATTTCAAGATTTCCGAATATGAATTTTATTCTTTTAATACCTACAAAAAAAAAATTTGTTTCAAACAGGGGCGGATTTAGGAGCAATGGGGTCAACTGACTCCACTAAATTTTCAGGGGTCAAAAAAAAAAAAAAAAATTTTTAGGTGTTTAATAAAAAAATTAAATTTAGATACTACCGGACGACATACCACACGAACATGTTGATAAGTGTTTCTTTCCTTCTCAAAAAGTAGGGTAATGCTAGGTTATGCATGGTATGTACCTTAAATGCACCATATATATATATAGTCAAATTGACTATATTAATTGGCTAATTTTATTTATCTTAATTAACTTTTTATAATTAAATTGATAATATTTAGAATCAAAATATATTTTGAAGTTTATTAGATATATGACAGTATATATATAACTTGGTGTTACGAGCCTAGCTAGTGCACATGGCATGCGAGCGACGGCTCAAATCAAGCAGAGACATTGTGTTAGTCTTGGTCATCATATTTAGGGTTAACTTATCTAGAATGGTGGCAAATTAAGTTGGACAGATTGATCAATATAAGCCGGTGATTATAATTAACTTACTAATTACCGTGTACAAGCTGCTACCAATATCCTAACTATTGGAATACTACTATATATCGTAGAATAAGTAACCTACCTAAATTGGCTGCTTGCAACATTAATTGACTAAACTATAGAAAGACAAGAAATTTCGAGCTAGTTGGACTATACAAGTTTATACTCTAGCCGTTTTTTAATATAGGTCGTTTTAGAGTTGTGCACAAGTATTAAGTAAATGATTATATAATATTAACTATAATATATATCAATTGTCTATATTGACCTTGTATTGGAAGAAGAGATTGTTATTTATTGGACAAAAAATATTGAGAGAACCAAAGTTACATTTAATACTTGGAATAATATTGGAAACTAAACAATTAATGTTTATTTGAAATTCTCAAACGATTTATATTAAAGAACAAAAATATTTCTCTAAAACGACTTATATTAAGGAACGGAGGGAGTGGTGATACATTTTAATCACTTTCTTCTTGGGATGTCATGGGCAAAAAAAATTCATTGCCCTAATTTATATAAAAATATGAAGATAATAAAAGTTTTTAAATATTACTATAAATGAGATTATTTTCAGTTGAATGAATCTTTTCACATTCAGTACAACTACGTACAAACGAAATAAAAGAATTATTTTTTGGAATTAGGAATTACTAAACTCTAGTTCTCGATCTTTTCTTCTATTTTTCTCACTAGAGACAGCTTCCAGAATATTCCTGAAAATATACTTTGAACAACTCTTGGTCTATTTTAAATGTCACTTATATCATACTAACATATAACAAAATGCAAGACGGGGTATATATTATGCATGCATGTATCAGCGAAATTTGCTGACCATGCAGTAGGAATGGTTGATTGGGTTGTAGTCTATAGCGACAAAACCACAAACTCGAGTCTTCTGTCAGTCGCATATAGTTAAGAGTACTGAGGAGTGTTATTTAATGACAACCCCACCTCATCACCTATCCATTATTAATTGTTCTTTTTATTACAATTTATGAGTCTATAGAGACGAACATGTATATATATATATATATATATATATATATTGAATAAATCTAGCAAGCTAGGTATTAGTCTTAGTACAAACAAGACCATTAAATTAGCAGCTGCTACATTTTTGACCATATATTTTATTAGTAATTGGACATGGGATGGACCTGTACTGGACCAGTGGACCTCCATATTTAAGGTAAATTTATATTCAATTTATCAGTCTTGTTTATTTGCAAGAATTTGTGTATTAAATTAAAATACAACTTTTAAAAGTTGTTCATTGAAATGTGGGGACAACCGATCCACCCCTAAAGCGTGATAAAATTAATATTGGAACATTAATTATTTATTTCTAGAGTAGTTCAAATGGTAAAATCTCCATTCCACCATTTCGGCTCGAAATTAATGTTGATAATGTAGTTTCCCTGGACCTAACTCCTAATTCGTCTACTTGTTTATATTTATTTTAGTATGTAGACCCATGCATGCCACTTGACTTTAATTAATTAGGCCACTTGTTCAACTTATTTCTAGTACCTTCATTCTCAATTAATACGATCAGCTTGAGTTCATGCATGGCGATGGCTGCTGAGAAGATCAATTGCATGTACCTGCTTAATTTTTCTTGTGAACTTTTCATCTCTTCAAAAATCTTCAAATATTTGTTATGTGCTTAATTTAATTAAGTACTAACAAGTTTCTTTTCCCCTAATTAAGAGATTTTTAAATTTGATACTTGGAGGAGTGATTATTTGCTCTGGATTTAAAAAATAAATAAATAAATAAACATTTATCACACTTGTGAGCAAGCAAATATATATATATAGAGAAAAGAGAAACAACAGCATGGAAACCATGATCTGGGAATACAACTTTTAAGTTGCTTAAGTATCATATCCATATATACAATAAAATTTTCTCACACTATTTTTAGGCCACAGATTTCCACATATAATTATTGTGTAAATAATTTAATCAAGTAGTAAACTTTTTCCCCTTCTGAGTATTGATATTAATCTGGAAATCATTATAATTTGCTCTGGACATATTTAAATTTTAAGCATACAAATTTTTTTGTCTGAGCAACTAAATAAATGAAGATTAGGGAAAAACAAATAAAACTCAATCAAGTCATGATCTGAAACAATTAACTTTAAATTCTTAATAAGAATCAAATCATAAGAAAATTAATTATCTCTAGGAAAATTATCTCTAGACCCTTTTTTTAGGCCAGAGATTCGTATACTTTAACTAACAATCATTGAATTATGTACACACAAAAATAAAATGTATAACTAGTTCTTTCTTTTCTTCAAGCTGGATAAGAAGAAATCAAATTCACTGGTACACATGAAGAGTTCTTCCATGCCCTAGCATGCAACTTAAGAATCTCAGTAGCTTTCTCCTTGGTCTTACTTCCACAATCCACTTGCAGCACCAAACACAACTTTGCCACAACTCCAAGCTCCAACATTTCCTGAACAACACTTGGATTACTTGCCGAAAACTTGGCAATTGACAACAAAATTCTCACCCCCCTTTCACTTGCCACCCGCGAAACCCTAAGAATCTTTTTTGATACAACTGCCAGTCCGGCCCCGTGTTTCAACAACTCAGCCCGTCCTTCCGCGCACTGGCACAGCTGGTCCAGCACCGTCAGCCCCATCTCGCAATACCTCCTTGTCGAAGAATGATCCAAAAGGAAGTCAACGATCACTGAAACTGCCCCGGCATTGACCGCTTTGATCCGGTTCCGGCCCAACGGGCAAACATTTATTAGCACTTGCATTGCGGCTTTGGAGGCCTTGTGTGACAATTGATCACGCAACACCTCAACAAGCTCGTGAAACAATCCGGCTGTCAGACTTATAATTTGCATGTCGTCCGCAACATTTAGTATTGACTTTAATAATAATACGGAGTACGTACGAGATTCGTAGTTTTCGCCTTGCATTATTCGGATTAAGGATGTGATGAATTCGTTGTTTTGTCCAACGAGGGATTTGAGGCTGGTTTCGGATGGTTGGATATGGTAGAGGATGCTTAGTGCTTCATCATCGGGTTTGGTGAATTCAATCCATCTTCGTTTTGATCCGAAAATGTTTTTTTGTGGTTTGTTATGATTGAGGCTAGGAATTGGGCTGCCCCGGCTGCTTCCATGTAACGTTTGTTTGTCTCATTTTGGGAGGCAATTGATTTGAGTCTTTTAAGGCAATGGATTTGCAAATGTGGGGATTTGGAATCGTTGAGGAGTTTTGTGATTTGGGGTTTGCTGATTGGAGGCCTTGGAGTTGGGATTCTTTCGATGCCGTAGGAGGCGTTGAGGGTGCACCATGCCTGAATGAGCCGCCGTAGAGTGTGGTTTGGGGTTAATTCTGTGTCGGAAAGGACTTGTTTGGTTGCAGGGCAGGTGGTGTTCTTCTGGGAGAATATCCATTTTTCGATGCTAACACGATCGTAGGTTATCCCTGTGGAGAGTATGACAGGGTCTTTCATGATTTCTAGAGAAATGGGGCAGAGAAAAAATGTAGGAACTTCGATTTCGTCCATTAGAATAGGAAATTGAAGGTAACCCAGATGAGAAAAAGATGTTATAAGAAAAACCCACAAAAGGTTTGGTTATGAAATTGAGCAAAAAAGTTTGGTTTGATTTGATTTAATTGAATGTTGATCAGAAGGTAGATATATAAAGCTGTTTGGAAGAGTTGTGAAATTGGTTTGAAATGGTTAGGAATAGGAGATGTGGTTTAGTTTTATACGGGGAGGAGAGAGAAAATCCAAATGCCAAATGTGAAAGTCAAAACACGGAAAAACGGAGTGTATGGCGAGAGAAGACTTTTCTAAGGCTACTGAAAAGCTCAAGAAAACCAACTTTACTAGGTCATCAATTGGGAAGATTAAATAGTAGTTAGTATTTTGTTTTGTTTTATTTGCCACCAATCAGAAGAGTATAGCAGTATTTTGTTTTGACTCTCTCTCTCACTCGTGCTTTATTTGATGAGGATGCATGCATGTATTATTAATTAAAAAAAAAGGCTAGGCTAGAATAAGCTAGCTGCCGACAAGTTGTAATGGAAAGAGAGAGACGGTGGTCCGGTGGTGCATTTTTCTAGCTAGTTGGCTGCTTCTTTGCGAGCTTCACTGCATATCCTATGCTTTTTTTTATGGGCTTTTGGATTTACATTTTAGCTCCGTTGACACGAATATACTTTACTTATTTGGATATGCAGTTATGTTTAATATATTATTGGAATTATTGAGTGCAAAAGGTGTATCTCACTACCATATTTTATTTGTTTATTGTTCAATTTCTGTTGTTTGAGAACATATAGATGCATGTTAAAATCAAATTATCACATGTGCTTCATATATGTTTATTTAACATAAACCAAGGTTTTCTTTGTTTTGTTTAATAGAATTGGACATTATTTAAGCATTGGAAACAACTAAAGCTAAATCATTGTTTAAAACTTTTTGCTGGTAAAGTTGTACTATTGATAATTAATTTGTTACTGATCGATTTTTAATAGAATATAAGTCTTCGAACAATCCTTTTGAATAAAGAACAATTTAAAAGAGTAGAATATATAATAATCTCATTAAGCAAATATATATATATATATATATATATAACAGTTTACAGTGTTTTTTCAATAAAAAATATACTTTCTTTCACAATTTTTTGTTCAAACTTATTCTATTATTTTTTATTTATTATTCTCATAATTATGATTAAAAAAAAAAAAAAAGACTGCACCGGACGTTACCGATCAATAGTGCACCGGACGCCCGCCAAATTGATCATACATGTTTGTTTAGAAGGTTATACATGATCACTTAGCTAAACTAGGGATATAATTTTGTTCAAACTTTATTAATCCCAATGTCAATTAGTGAGAAAATTAGGTGTATGGGAGGTGGTATATATTAAAATATACAGTACCCAAGATAGATGATATGTGTTCCTCTCCTCATAACTCCTAATTAAGAATAAATAGCCTATATGATATAGCTAGAATTAATTAAATTCAAAGGACTACATATCTAATCCGATCCTTATAATGATATTACTACTTGCAAACAACCAATCAAATTCTTCAAGAGCTAAAACTACGACGTTTTACAATCCGTTAAAATTAATTTATGAAGAGTATCGATCCATCAGTTGTTAATTATAAATCCTAATTAGTAAATTGAAAATTTTCAAATTTGTAGCCAACAAAAAGCTGGATCAATTAATTGAGTGGTACTGAATTATATATTGGGATAATAATGAGATACTATTGACCTTCTTGGAGAGGCTGCGGTTGAGAATTATCGGAACTAGTGATAGCAATTGGGCATAAAGGCATTCAAATACATGAGGCAGGAATTAATACAACTTCTTGAAAAAGTTGCGTCTTGAAGAACAGTTCTTTTTCTTCCACTACCTTCATTTTATAATAATATATAATCGTTTTAATTTTATACACATAAATTAAAAAAATTATTTAATAATTTACTCGGGAATTATCAAATGCTTAAAGCTACGTAATTTAATTACTTGGGAAATTTGTTTTTACAAGCCGGCTATTTTTAAATTAAATGATGACCGGATCGATCGTCATCCTCGGATAGTCAGCTACTAACATGCATGCATGCGCTGGTTGAGAAACTTAAATAACGTGTTGTAAGCTACTACATGTTACTATATGCTTATATATATATATATATATATATATATATATATTGGAGGCTATTGGAGGCTAGGAGTTTTAATTATACAAGTGTAGCAAGTAATATGAAACGAATTAAGTTTAAAGACAAGTAAGTAAGATGAGGGAGTTTAATTTTCTTTGTTAATTAGATGCATGTTAACTGGCACATGCAAGTAAAACAAGTGTGTTCAATATTTCTTTCTGTCATTTAGTAGGAGCCATATCCATGTACTACATAATTCTGACTCTTTTCCTATAAGGATAAGATGTGGCCTGTGGGTAGGGTAGGGTAGGAATTAAATGCATGTGCGTCACGTACCAAATTGCTAAAATAATATGTGGCCACGTACCAACCATTCCTTCGGATCGGATATTGTGAATGTCGACCTCCTGTCACAGTTACGCATATTAAGAAAAAATAAAATAATAAAATTATTTATATTTAAATTTTTATTTAATTATATAATTTTCTATACATTATTAATGATGCTCTATAAATATACATAGAAAATAAAAATATAATACTACACTCGTTCTTAAAAGATTGTCGTTTAAGATTTTTGGCACATAGATTAAGAAAATCATTTAATACATCATTTAACAATTAAAATTTAATTGAAATTCCATCACTATCCCTTTATGAGAAATTAAAAACTATTAATACAAGGGAGAGAATTTCTTATAGACAATGAGAAAAGGTATGAGTAATATAAAAAAGTAAATAATTTATTCTATTCAAAAATTGTAAACGACAAATATTTTAAAATAATTTTTTTCTTTCTAAAACGACAATCTTTTAGGAACGGATGAAGTAATTAATAATAAGGATATTATAGATAAATTATTATAAAAAAAATAAATTATTTAAGATATAAATATTTAACTTATTACCTCAAATAATAATAAAAACTTTTATCATATTACGGAAAAAATAAATAGATAGTTAAGGATGGATGGATGGATATATTATAAATATTGTCATTCGAATATTAAAGACTAACATCCAAATGAAAATTATCATTTGACACTCCCATTTTATTACCTACTGCATGTGTAAAAAATACCAAAAAAAATATTAAAATATACTTATTCTGTTTTTTAATATAAATCATTTTAGAAAATTATTTTTGTTCCTTAATATAAGTCATTTGAGAATTTAAAATAATCATTAATTGCTTAGTTTCAAATATTACTCCAAGTAATAAATATAATTTTGATTCTCTCACTATTTTTTGCCCATAAATAACATTCTTTTTTTCCAATACAAGGGCAATATAGACAATTGATATTATATTTAATGTTATGCAATCATTTTCTTAATACTTGTGCACAACTTTAAAACTACTTATATTAAGGAACGGAGGGAGTATCGCATAAGGTTATGAGCTAATTAGTGTATCAATTAATTACTCAATGTTTTAAGATCGCATATATATATATATATATATATATATATATATATATATATATATATATATATATATATATATATATATATATATATAATTAAGGTACTAATAATTAAGGTATATATCTTATTAATCCAACTTATATATATGATAAAACTCGAATAAGTAATTAAGGTATAGATCTTATTAATCCAAATTAATCTAGAAATCCTTACAGTACTAATAATACTTTCTTCAAGATTTAACGTACCAAAACCTACTGTTTTTTACAATCTCGTCAATTAATTTATGAAGAGTATCAATCAGATTTTATCAGTTGTACTCCCTCCGTTCCTTAATATAGGTCGTTTTAGAGTTGTGCACAAGTATTAAAGAAATTATTGTAAAACATTAAATATACTATCAATTGTCTATATTGCCTTGCATTGGAAAAAGAGAATTGTTATTTATTAGGCAAAAAATAGAGAGAGAATCAAAATTATATTTATTACTTGGGGTAATATTGAAAATTAAGCAATTAATGCTTACTTGAAATTCTCAAACGACTTATATTTAGGAACAAAAACATTTCTCTAAAACGACTTATATTAAGAAACAGATGGAGTAATATATAATCAATAATTGGAAATTTGTAAATTTTCACCCAACAAAATAACTGGACCAATTAATTAATTTGTACTACTGTACTAGCGGGATCGGATGATAGTAAGAGATTGACCTTCTTTCAGAGTCAGAGAGGCCCCGTTTTTGAAAATTCTTAATTTGCATGGAGGCATTCAAAAACACGAGGTTTGAATTTAGTTATACTCCATGATAGAGTATATTGCTAGTACTATATGGAGTACTACGTACTATCATTTGGCGGTCAACTTTAATACACCCATCACTTTTTATTTCAACTAATTAATTTCATCCACGAATTAATCAACTTGTACGAAATTTATGCCATACACATGCTTCTTGTATATCTAAGTGGACGAAAAGGAGCGTCTTTAAGAATAGTTCTTTTTCTTTTCTTAATTAGGTAGTATAGTAAGTACGTATTGTTATAGAATCGTTCAATTTCTTTGAGGATTAAATAATGTTTAATGTTATGTAATTTTGTTGGGACATCTTAATTAATTGTTAATTGTTGAATTTGGTCTCAAATGGTTATCAAAACATTGGATTTTTTTAATTACTTTATGACATAACTAATTATAAGATATAATGAAAAATCTCTTCGACGAACGGTTTCGTTAACGAGAGCGGTACTGATAAGATATATATCTAATTAATATATAATATTCCATTATTTATAATGAAATACGTGTTTAAATCAAATTTGAGACTCAATATTATCCAAATATTAAAAAAAACACAACCCAGTGAGCATCACTTATTTGAGTATGAATTGTCTGTTCGGTGGTCTAGCTAAATTTCAATCTATTCAACTCAAAGTATATATATATATATATATAGGAGATTGATCCATAGTCAATGTTGTCAACTTAAAATTATCATTACAACATATCGTAACAGTCCATCCGTTCATCGAATGGTTAAATAAAGTCTTTCCGCAGTTTAGTTTTCAGTATTTCGCAGTTTAATAATGCGGACAAGACAGATGTTCCAAATATTCTTTCTTGTACAAGTCCCCCTCCGCAGTATTAAATTGCGGACACTACGTATGACTAATTGGAAAACGACGCCGTTTTAAGTAAGTTCATTTACAGTATTAAATTGTGAATGTCAAATTCATTTTTTTTATTTTCTAGACTCAAGTAAAAGAACACTTATATCATTCTTGTAATCACGAAATAATAAGTTTCTCATTAATCAAATAATAGACACATAGATGTTAATGTCAAAATAATTAGCATAAATAAAGATAGATGAATTATATATAATAATAGAGAAAGCAGAATGTATAAATTAATTACTAGACGATGCAAATAGTGTGGCCAAATCCATGACCGGTGACATAGTAAGGGAAGACTAGATACTTCTCCGGCGATTCCTCCGACTTCTTCTTCTACTCCACCATAACTATGTTTATTTATAAATTCCTAAAACTCTCAACTTGAAGCCTCTTCTTACTTATGTATGTATATAACTAAGCTAGCAAATCACCAAAAATATAATATAGAATTTTCTGCAAACTGCCTAACTAAGGTCAAACACTAGCACAAGGAGCTAGAGATGACAATTGAGGCACTGCCTGTACAATAAACTGGACACTATAAAGGAAACTCTTCTCTATTATTTGAGTCTGGAAAATTAAAAAAGAAGAAGCTTAATACGATTTTGATCATACTTTACGATTGATTATATTCTACGATTTTGTGGCAACTATGATCCTACTCTAGGATTTTGTGGTCTGATATGTCATTAATAGATTCACAATCGTAGAGTGAATCAATAAAATTGTATGATGGAATCGATGTAGTCGTAGAGTCAATCTAAGTCGTAGAGTGGAATACAACCATTTTTGTAACTTTTTAAGGAACTCATCTCTATTATTTGACATCCGTAATTTAATACCGCGGAGCCTAAAAAATTAAAAAAAATTGAATTTAGTTTCCCAGTTGGCCATACGTACGTACTTAGCGTTCACAGTTTAATATTGCGGACGTGAGACTTTTACAAGTAGGGATATTTTGGACATATGTCTCATCCGTAATATTAAATTATGGAATACTAAAAATTAAGCGGACAGGGCTGTATTAACAGTTCGATCTACAGATAGACGATCACGATCTGTTGTAAAGATAATTTTAAGTTGATAATATTAACTATGAATCAGTATCATATATATATATATATACATATATATATATATGAGAATGATCTACAACATCTATTTGCTATGGATTAAAAATTGGCAAATAACATCTCTAACATCCGTTACAATAATCAATGGCTTGGAATAAATAAAAAATCTCGGTGTCCGCTAAAAATTCTAACATATTGAATGAAAGTACTTTTTGGACTATTATGCCCCATTTAGTCCAAGTCAAAGAAATCTCTCTTTCTCTAATTGATCCCTTAGCTATAGAGAAATTAAGTAATACAAATAATGGTGGCTATAATGCAAATACTCATCATATTATTTGTTTGAGTTTTCTTCGTCTTCTTCATATTTCCCTTTTGATTAGCCGTTACATTTACAAATTAAGACAAGTTCACCGGTCTCTGAATTTCTCTCTTTTTCTATTTGGGTCTTTGTCAAGTGTTGATTATTCGGATCCGATGTATCCATTTTCCACTATATACATGTTGGGATATAATTATTTGGGTCTAATTAAGGTGTAGTCCAATCTATTTAATGGACTAGATTTAGTGTTGGCCCACGTTTATTATCTACTTGTTCAAATAGCGGAAGAGTTCTTATTAAAGTAAGATTGTCTTTCTTATTTGGTGGGATAAAGAGATCTAACTTGGAAAAGAATCAATCAATCATGAATTGCAGTTATAATATGATTCTGAAAAGGACTCATACTTCTAGTTAGATTTGAGTGGACATGACTTTTATAAATACAGCAACAAACAAGGGTTAAAGGGGACAATAACATATGGCACAAATAAATAATTTGTACTCTTCATACTATTTTAGTGAATTCCTCATCTCTCTCCATGATTTTTTCTAATTAGGTTTTTACGTAAATTCTTGTGTCCATATTTTATATCTCTTATAATGACGTGTGTATGTTTATCTGTGTGTATTTCGTGAGTTTGATTTCACAACAATACAATCAACTTGTTAGCGTGATTTTGGCATGCTATTTTGGTGATTTCGTCAGGCATACAAAATTTGACGTTAACATTGGCGTCGTCTGTGGGAAACCAAAATTTTGTCCGAAAAATTACCAACACAATTAATCTATCTCTGTGTCGGCTTACTAAAATAAGAAGGCAGATACTACGCATAAAAGATAAGTGGTTCATTTTTTATTAATTTATGAAATCATTCACTACTACAAAACAGTAAATAGACAATACTTAAATCACAACAATTTTTATAAAAACGTTGTGCTATTTTTTTCCACAAAAAAAAACATTGTAGATATATATATAAAAATATTATCTATTTAAAAGGATATTTTTTTATTTTAACTAGATAACGTTTTTTTTTAAAACGTTGTCTATCTAAAAAAAACACGGAGCTTTAACTGAACACTTAAAATCAGAAGACATACTCTTTTTCTCTACAAGGCTCGTCAGTTTCCTCTCTTCCTTCCTTCTCTTTCAGTTTTCTTCTCTCGTTATGCAATGTTGGTTGTGTTCTGATTACTGAACTTGGAAGAGGTGGAGAAGATTCTGAGCGACGTCTGCACTGGCCGATCTGCTGTAACATCGTTCAAGCCCTAATTTACAAGGCACCGGCCGATCTGCCTAGCATGTCGGTAACATCGCTCAAGCCCTAATTTACAAGGCTGCCGGCCCCATCTTCTTCTACTGCGACAATGAAGGCTACATTGACTGGTTCGCTGAGAACACTGGCTTCGTCTGGGAACTCGCTCCCCGCTTCGGCGCCATGTTCATCTTCCCCGAAAGCTTAAATCTCCTCTGCCCGTGTAAGAGAAATTGTTCAAGTCAAGTTCCTTCCAGTCGTGAGCAGGAGAAAAGTAGAACATCAGAATCAATTTCAAGTAAAGTGAAACAAGCATTTGAAAGGTAAATACACCTTTGCTATGTTTTTATTAAGGAATGCCATACGTAAAAGAAACTAGATATATGTGATTAGCAGATAATTTGATCTAGTCCATGTGTAATTGGTTGGGTGGAAATAGTGTGATCACCGAGTATTTTGTAAATATGACAATGATGTTAATATGAAATATAGCTATATGTAGTCTTATATGAGCTATGTTTGAAAACATAAGACATAGATGGAAAGTTAGCTATGTAATCTTATGTGTTGATTAATTTTATATATGGCTGATCAATAGATTGTAATAGCTGGAATTCAATTAGAGGAGATAGGTTGGTTGTGTGGAGGAATAAGGAGGCTAAAATGGAATGGAAAAGCAAACAAATAGCTATGAAATTGGTAGCTTAAAACTGTGCACATTAACTGTTTGATAAATGTCCCAAATGAACTGTTTTGGCTAAAAATTGATTATTAGACAAAACTAAAGCTTGGGCTTGGTTTATATAACATATATATGTGATGATAATTAAAGAGCTTGAGAGTGTTAGATTAAAACGAAAAGCCATTTTAAGCCAAAGCAAAAACTCAAGAATTAGTATGTCGGGTCATTTTCAAGCACTAATCTGGGAAGCTTAATGAATCCTATTTGGAGGTCTAATATTTTCTTTAGGTTGGCTGGTATGGCAGCTATACCATACCAAAAATTGGGGATGGTCATGTTATGCAGGTTTCCTATGGATGAAAACTCAACTACGAAGTCAGTTGTTGAATACTTTCAAGATGTACGGTTTCACAATTCAGCATACTCATCTGCCTTGTCTTCAAGTAGGAAACCAGAGGAAGGCAAATTATCTACCATTGGAGGTTGAGAGCAGTTATTTGACAAGCTTTTTAGTTCCTACTGATGGATTCAGTTACATTTCTTTCCATAATTCTTTACAGTATCTAACACTATTGAGTTTTTCCAGGCTTGCAAGATTGTGGATGGTCAGAGATGCACAAAAAGGTTGAATGAGAAGCAAATTACAGCTCTTCTGAAAGTCACTTGCCAAAGACCAAGGGATCGAGAAAATGACATTCTGCAGGTACCTTTAATGTTGTAATCTTGCTATCTTTTACCTTTTCTTGCTGGTGACTGATAAAATTTAACTGTAGTTATTATTCTTATTCCTGAACATGTATGTACATTGGGAAATATTAAGGCTTTAGACCAAAACATCTTGTTCAAATTTACCTGTGGAGAAGAGTGCAATCCAACTGTCATCCCATCGAATCATATAATACATGGAATCATACGTCACTTTGGGATAAATGAAAAAAAAATGTATTACGGATTGTTTTGCTATTGTACAGGAAGGCTTGAATTGTTTTATCTTTTCTCCTTAGCTATGCAGGAAAACCATTTTGATGCTGGCCCAGCGAATCAAAATCACAACAATTTAAACCATCGACACATTCACAAAATGTACTGCTAAAACTATGGGCTTACTGAAATCTAATAGAACTACATAGTTATAAACTGATAACCAAGTTTGTTTCACGTTGTCACATGTACAGAAATCCTCAACCATACTGACATATCAAAAGTGCAGTTTGTTCACAACAGTAGAGATGATAGTATGGGGGTTTAAGACATTTCTTTAACTTTAAAATCAGCAACTTATGTTCTCCAAACCACAATATACTCAAAAGACCCTTTTGACTGTAAATAGCAACTTTCAACCAATAAAATAACTAAACAATCAACCTTCTTCATACAGATACATATAAAAAAAACAAGCACATAATAGTTTGGCACCTCTGGCTTAATAACAGAGTCAGCAGAATCTGGAATCTCAGCTGCCACAACTTTTGAATAGGTACGACGACATGTAAAAATTTTGAAATCATCATTCCTCAATTTTTCCGTGTTCCTCCTGTGTGTTCCAGCCCTATTACATACTTGAATACAAGCCTATGTCTTGTTGAATGATTGTGCTGATTAACTTGTTTTTATTGTTAAGCTTCTTTTCAAACCTAGTAAAAAGTACCTAAGGTTGAGTTTAATAACTGTTGCTTAACTTGATATTCAGTAAAATTTAACGGGGCCTCTTACATAAGCAAAAGTTAAGTGGAGTCTGAAATCTGAATAAATTAATTAGAACTGCTAGTTACTTCTATTGAACAAGCCACTTTTGTTTTAGAATCTACTCTTTAGTCACTTGATTGGATTAAGTTTATATGCAGGCCAAGTTCCTCAAAGCTTGTGGTGCATTACCCGAGACTCCTGCAGAAATTCGGAAAGCTTCAAAGATATTGGAGGATTCACCATCTAATGGAGATTCAGAATCCTTGAAATTCCATTCTTGGCTTCCAAACACTTCTATTCAGAAGCTCAATCTGGAGATGCAAGCTGAACAACCTCCTACTCATATTAATTTTTTTCTCTCTATAATCTGTTTGTGTTGTATCTTTATGTTTCTATTTTTTTTGCATAATATACCTTTGAGATGCATATATTGATAGTTTGATATATATTTTGTGGATGTAGTAATTTGAAACTGTAAACGAATGGTATTATTGGGATGCATTTTGAATGGTTGATACATTTTGGCTTTAAATTTAAATGAAAATTTAGACATTTTAGCTATATATCATGGCATTTGCATATTGCAGGTGCATTGGTAATGTAGGTGAATCATAATTTTTTTTTTTTTTTTTAATCTACAACATTTTTAAAACGTTGTGTAAATGTGCCTAAATGTTGTCTTGTATACTAAACAACAATTTTATCTAAAAAACGTTGTGGAATCATATCTTCTACAACGTTTTTAAGCATTTGCTAATTTTTAAAAAATAAATCTACGTTTTTTTCTTAAAAAACGTTGTGTATTGTGCTTAACTACAACGTTTTAAAAACGTTGTGTAAGGGTGTCAAATAGATGACACCCTAAACCATGACGTTTTTTTGACTGAAACCACAATATTTTTTTCACGTTGTCTATTTACTGTTTTGTAGTAGTGATTATGATTAACAATACTGCTTCACTTGCATTATAAATTTCATAATATGATGTTATACTTGTAACTAATAAATCCTACTGTTACGTTATGCATTATTTACATTATTAATTTTCTTTATTCAAAGTAATGCATCATATTCATACATGTGATTACATCATTTATCAAGTACTACATCATACCCATGTTATGATCATACTCGTACATATGATTACATATTATTTAACGTGATGACATTTTTGTCCTCTAGAGACCCATTTTTTTGTCCAGGTCCACATGATCTAATTAAATAAGTAGAGAAAAAAAATACAGTAGGAAATTTTTTAAAGTTCCAAAAGTCAAAGAACTTAACAGATTCAGATTTAGCGTCAGCCATCTTTGGCTCGTCAACCCACTTCGGCACATCAACCCACTTCGGTACATTGATCTATTTCTGGAACATTAAACCGCTTTGATCATTGTCAACAATTTCCAGCACTAACAGATTATGTCTTATTTTATTCTCTCCTTGGTTTTGCCTTACAAATAAAAGAAGGAGAAGAATTTCAGGCATCAATTATATTTTTACCACCTGGGGGGCAAGATATACAAGCCTAGTATGAACACCATCCTTCGAGACAGATTAACGTCCTTCCAAACAGATAACATCCTTCGGGACAGACCAGCATCCTCCCGAACGGATAACATCCTTTGAGACGGACCAACGTCATCCCAAACTGATAACATCTTTCGAGACGGACCAATGTCCTCCCGAACGAATGTTGGGATGTGACTATTTGGGTCTAACCAAGGTGTAGCCTAATTTATTTAATGGTTCAGATCTGGTGTTGGCCCACATACATTTATTGTGATAGTTTGCTCAAATAGTGGGAGAGTCCTTATTAGAGTAAGATTGTGTTTTCTTATTTGGTGGAATAAGGAGATCTAATTTGGGAAGGAATCGATCAGTCATTAATTGTAGTTATAAGGTGATTCTAAAAAGGACTCATACTCCTAATTGGATTCAGGTGGACATGACTTCTATAAATACACCAACAAACAAGGGTTGGAGAACGGAATAACATATGACACAAATAAACAATTTGTATTCTCCATATTATTATAGTGGATTTCTTCTCTCTCTCCGTGATTTTTTCTCAATTGAGTTTCTACGTAAATTCTTGTGTCCATATTTTATATCTCTTACAATGATGTGTGTATGTTTATATGTGTGTATTTCCTAAGTTTGATTTCACAACAATACAATCAACTACTTCATTAACTTATTAGTGCGATTTTGGTCTGCTATTTTGGTGATTTCGTCATGCGTACAAAATCAAGCATTAACAATACCATTTTCATTTTCATTGCGCTCTACTAGTTAACTTCTGGGTTTTTCGAGAAATTAATTTGTGAAGCTAATTAAAGAGGATAGACGTTGGATCTTAATATTGATGCAGTTTCTGTTGATTCGATTTGCGATGAAAGTAGTGTGCTCAAATCACTCACGACGATCGAGAAAGTTCTTGATGTTTCTGCCGGAGCTCCGGGACTAGTGGACTGTTTAAAAATTTAGTTCCTAAGTGTTACTTGCTTTATCGGTGTTTGAGTTGGGCTAAATGGGGCATAATCGTCCAAAAAGTACAACACCCATTCTGAGTCGCCAAATACATGGTACAGAAATCAAACTACAACTTTAATAATACAATTGTCGTGCAAAATACGACAACACATACTGTGAGTTTAAATACAAATATTATCTTCTAGACAATATCCACACTTAAGTCCTCATTACAATTATTCATACACTATTTTATAGAAATAGTGAGGACTGCTAAAACATCTTTCTAGAACCATCACTCCATACCTCGACTAGATCCTACTATGTTCTCACCTCCTGAGAAGAAAAATGAAACAAAAAGGAAAAGGGTGAGCTCAACTAGCCCAGTAAAGAATATTATGACTAAGATAATATACAACAAATTATCATTAGTCTTCAATAGGGAAAAATTTGATAGAATATAATAGACAACAAGTTTTAGATCAACAAATGCAGCGGAAACAACAATCCATTAGAAGAGTCACGTAGATAATGAATTCTATTATCTTCTAAGATTTAAAAGTTCATCATCAATATTTTATTCTCAGAATAACAATCAATATACATCTTTAATCAAATATTCATCTTTGCACTTCACAGCCAAAGATATTCATTTTAGATCACCAAATGGTCATGTCGTATTCATCTCAACACTGCTCATCTTTGCAGACTACTGGCCAAAGATATTCATTAGTTAATCATTCATCTTTGAACTACGGTGCCAAAGATATTCAAGAACATCATCATTTAAGACCGGGGATGATGAAAAATATTTTAAAGAGAAACGAATCCAATGAGATGTAAGGACAAATATTAGGGATTAGTATAACAGTTTATCCAAGATCAATAATACTTCATAATAACCAATTGTGAAGCGAAATTCAAAAATAAGATCAAAACATGGATACAATCAAAGATAGTAACCATAATAGACATAATGAACAAAAAGAAAAAATTTATTTTTACTAATTTAATAATGTCAGAGTATCGTGAATAATCTTGATATCGTGAATAGTAATCCCCCACAACAAAAGGTAGAAATTCCACAATAAAATCCATACCAATATTTCGGTATAATGATATTGAAAGAATAACATCATTACGAAAAAAAATAACATCCCTTACCTCAAAATAACTCAGATTTCGATCGGAATATCGGATAGAAAGTCGAAGGAAACTTGTACCGAACAACAACTCTTAAAGTATCTAAATACTCACAAAAATACGCTCGACAATATAGAGAGAAAAAAAATTTGTTTCTGGTGTGATTTTCAATTCTAACCTAAGCGTCTATTTATAGAAAAATGCTAGAACGACATAGGAGACTAAAATAATAAAATAACATTATTTCTTTTCAATTTTCTACGCCACCCACCATTTGAAAAAGCCAAGCATGCCATTCTTGAAAAATCCCAGCAGCCCACATGTTTATAACACAAGTGGGTCCCACCCATAATTTAATAAAAATTATTTTATTTTTTGAAACTTCAGTAATTCATAGAAAATAGCCCGTTTATCAAAAAAATACGAATATAATGTCCATTCCACACGAAATCGAATTCTCTACAACTTTGTAGCTTTGAGTTTTTTCAAATTTCAAACAAAAAATATCCAAAATCTACAAACGGGTAATTTTTAATACCTCCACTCCGACAAAATACTAATAAAATACCTCAACATTAATTCCTTAATTTATAACCACATAAATAAATAAATCCATCATTTATATCCACATCAAATAAATATTTCCTTATCATATAAATTAATAATTAATTATTCACAAATAATATTACAGAATCACAATTATGACAACTAGGTCGTTCCCAGGAAAGAGGGGGCTTTCCGATAAGGATATCTCCTTACTGGCGCGCAATTAGGTGACCAAACCTGTAAGACCCCAACTTTTATGAATAAAAATGAATTTTCTATAAATATCATTTTTGAATATTATGGAATAAATTTGATATAATGTTATAGTTGTGGGTAATATTTATAAATTTTACAAAGTACGCAAGTTGTTATATAATATTCGATTGGTCAGGGAATATTCGTACGATGACACAATCATTGGTGGACCCCACAACAGAATTATTGTCGGATTGAGAAAACGATAAAAATATTTTTATGAAAATAACGACGGAAGTTTTACTGGTTGATACTATTGAACTACTTGGTAGTAAAAAGTACGATGTCTGGCGTGGTTGCGTAGTAGTACACCAGATTGATTATTAATGCTTATGTGAGAAGTCACTCAGTTTGATTCAATTATTGTCGATATTTTATATGTTATTAAATCAATAATTGAGATGACGAAGTTGTTAATATTATTATTTGAATTATTAACGATGTCTAGAAGTTCTGCCAAGGAGAGGTTTGGTCACCTAATTTTGCGCCAATAGGGAGAAATTCTTATTGAAAAACCCCCTCTTTTCTGGGAACGACCTGATCGATTAATAGTGTGAATACTAATAATGATGATGACGTTTTGATTTATTCATATTATTAACGTAATAAAACAGAAAAACTTTTTATATAAAACAGAATACTTTTATAAAGTTATTCGTTTTATTAGGCTAATAGTAAAATCTTTTTATATAAAATGAATACTTTTATAAAGTTATACATTTTATTAGACAATAATTAGAATATATTATATTTTATTATGCATAGTGTTTGTATAGTGCTTGCATAGTGTTTGTATAGTAAAATCTTTTTAAAAGTTATTTGTTTTATTAGATTATAAATAGAATATATTATATTTTATTTAAAAGATTTTACTTTAAATATGGACCGTCCAATTAAAGTAAATCAATCTGGACCGTTCATGGATTGGTTATTATTCATTCCATTCTTCTATAAATAGAAGCTCATTCCTTCATTATTTCTTACGAATTCAATTTGAAACTCTGTAGAGAAAACTATAGAGAAAGAAGAAAAGTAAAGTAACTGCTACTTCACTACTCAGATATCAAGTTTCTTTTTACGGTAGGGATATTATTTCTTTTGTATTCATATAGAGAATTTCTATTATTCCATCTTTATTATTCTGTTGGAATAACCTGTATACGCGGGTTACCCTATACTTGGTGAAATTCTTCCGTATTCCATTCTTTATTATTACATTTGGAATATCACATGCATGCTATCTTATCATGCCGCACACGGTTCTGCTTTATTATTACATTGGAATATCCTGCTTGTGCTTTTACGCCAAACTCCGTTCCGCCTTTTATTATTCTCATTGGAACATCCTGTTGGTGTGAATTTCACCCGACTTGGTTCCGCTCATTTAGTATTCTCATTTGAATAACTTTTCATGCTGAAGTACCGCATGCATGGTGATTTCTTTGTATTCCATTCTTTATTATTCCGTTGGAATATCCCGCTTCGTATTACGACATTGACCGACCGTTCCGTTATTTATTATTCGATAGAATAACTTTTGTCTCGTCAATGCTGGCACCGCATGCATGGTGATTTCTTTTGTTATTCCATTCTTTATTATACTCAAATGGTTAAAGTTTTGACTTCTACACTCCATGAAATTAGTGGAATATTCTTAATATTTAAGCGCTTCATCCAAAGATCTTTTCATGGAAATATTCTTACGAGCATTCTTGAATTTTACTTTACAAAGAAGTATCATGTTGACAATTTGGACATTATTAGTTCCTGAATAAATTAATTCTTGAACTTGTTTTATTGAATTCTTATATCATTGTCATCATCCTCATGTTTATATAATTTTTGAAAGTCATCTGTGGCCTGTAGTGCATAGATGGACTTGGTATAATTATGATCAGGGATTATTCGGTGTAATCATGACCGTAGTGTTACAAATGATGTGGTAAAAGTCTTTATTGGCCCGAAGTGCATTGATGGACAGTTGTTGGCATGATCGACCATCGATGAATACACAAATATCCTTGGCCCGTAGTGCATGGATAATTTGTGGTCGTGACCCAATGAATATCCTCGCGTAGTAGTGCGGGGATGATGTGGATTATTTATTAAGTTGAGTCTCAAATGATAAAAGTGATGAAAACCTTTTTAAATCATAAAAGATAGTAGATTTTATTCTCTACTTGACTATTTTAATGGATTGCATGTTCATCTATAGCTTAAACTTGATATCTATTGTATTTTATCGGTTTAACCTTTGAGGACTAATGATAATTTATTTTGCATTATCTTAGTCATAATATTTCTTATTGGGCTAGTTGAGCTCACCCTTTCATTCATTATCTTCGTGAAATGAGAACGTGGCAAATGACTAGTCGGGGAAATCGGAGTGATGGTCCGAGATGGTGTCTTAGTAGTCCTCACTATTCTGTTAAATAGTGTGATAATAAATGTAATGAGGACTAAATTGAGTGTGGATATTTTCTAGATGACAATATTTATATTAAAACTCACAACATGTATTTTGTCGTATTTTACACGACTGTTGTATAATCAAGTTGTATTTGAATTTAGTACCATGTATTTGGCGACTCAAGATGGGTAATGTATACCTATTTTGGGGGCGTCACAGTTGGTATCAAAGCTTAGGGATATGATCCCTGGCTGAGATGTGAGATAAGAACTAGGAGGGGAGAGACGGTGAATTCCTTCGCTAGTATGACCTACCTAAGTTTATTTGGTATTTAATTGGTCGGTCAGAGTATAGGGATAATATGTGATATGTTAATTAACCCTTGTTTTGTGGCAGTATTTAAATATGGCATCCGAGAATGTTGAGAACATCAATGGAACACAGGAGACCGTTGAGTCTCCACAGATCAATAATCAGGATAATGTGCATCGAGAAGCGCGACAATCCTAATGCAAACAACAACACCGACCAAATGATGAACGATGGAATGTTCCGAGGCTTCATGCAATTCATGCAACATCAAAGCAGAGCGGCTCTCGTCCAAAATATAGGTGGAAACACTGGCAACTCTCGGACGGTCACCGCCAAATAGTTCAAGGAGCTGGGACTACCGGAGTTTTTTGGAGAGCCAAAATCACTTAAGGCGGAGACGTGGATAAAGCAGATCAATAAGATATTTGATGTCTTGGGTTGCTCTAAGGAGCAAAAGGTTCCCTTTGCCACTTTCATGTTGCGGGCAGAAGCAGATTACTGGTAGAAATCTGTAAAGCGTACTCAACCTGCCGCACTGAAGATGTCTTGGGAGAAGTTCCAAGAACTGTTCAACGACAAGTACTTTCCCGAAATTATTCGTCACATGAAAGAGGTAGAGTTCATTAAACTGGAACAAAACAACATGACCGTGTCACAGTACGAAGCCAAGTTTGCCGAGCTGTCCCGGTTTGCATCCCATTTGGTTGATAATGAGGAGAGAATGACGTGAATGTTTCTAAGTGGTTTGAAATCAGAGATATGTCAATATCTTATCTCTCGTAAACTGTGTTTGTATTCAGATGTTGTTAATAGGGCTCAGTTATTGGAGCGCGATAATGAGTCAACCCAACCAAAAGAGAGCAGCCGACAAAATGATAATACCAGTAATAGCAGTCATTGAAGCGGTGATAATAAGCGTGGAAGGAATCAACATGCCAGAAATGGTAACCACTTCGGTGGTAATCATGGCCAAAACAATAAGAATGGAAATTTCAAGAAAAGAAGATTCAACAATGATGGAAAGACGTCAGCATCAGCACCTGTCGTTAAGGTAGGAGAACGACCACCTATCATATGCTTCAAATGTTGAGGGGAGGGACACATCAGTCCAAACTGTGCGATACCCTCCAAAGCATGTTACAATTATGGAAGAGAAGGACACCTGGCCCAATTTTATCGTGCACCGAAGATAAGTCCAGCTGGGCTGGAGGCAGCAAAGGCCGTCCCAGACAAGACAAAATCGGTTGTTCAAGGGAGAGAGCGTTTGTCGTGACCTCCCAGAAAACAAGGAACCCGAACGAGGTAATCACGGGTAAGCTTATCATAAATTCTAGTGAAGTATATACCTTATTTGATACCGGTTCTACCCATTCTTTTATTTCTCCTACTTTCGCTCAACGTTTAAATTTGACTCTAGAGAAATTAGACTTTGACTTATCTGTTGAAACTCCGTTGGGAGAAGCCTTCATTACATCCACTGTTTATAAGTTTTGTTTGGTTCAAATCGGTACCCTCACATTACCTGTCGACCTTATTTCATTGAAAATACTTGCATTTGATGTAATTCTAGGGATTGATTGGTTAACTACTCATCATGCAAAATTGATTTTTTTAAATAAGGTTGTTAGCTTTCATATTCCTAATCAACCTATTATGCTTAATTCAAGCAACCAAACCATTAAAATCAATCACCGTCATCTCAAGCCATAAAGCTATTCGTTTATTGAAAAATGGATGTCAAGCTTTCTTAGCTCATGTCACGGATCTAAACAAAAATACGCCGGTTTTGAATGATATTTCTATTGTTAATGAATTTCTGACGTATTCCCCGAAGAACTTCTGGCTGCCTACCCCGGCGTGAAATTGAATTTTGTATCGACTTTTGAACCCGGTACAAAACCTATTTCAAAGCCCCATATCGAATGACTCTATTAAACTTTAGGAGTTAAAGACCCAATGCGAGGAATTGTTAGACATCGGCTTTATTAGTCCTAAGATACTTCTCCTTGGGGTGCTCTGATTCTATTCATGAAGAAGAAATATGGGAGTATTGGACTTTGTATTGATTATCAGGAGTTGAATCATGTCACCATCAAAAATAGGTACCCATTGCCACGTATTGATGACCTGTTTGACCAGTTGCAAGGCGCCAAATTCTTTTCAAAGATTGATCTTCATTCCGGATATCACCAATTGAAGATTAGAACCGATGACATTCCAAAGACTGCTTTCAGAACTCGGTATGGGCATTATGAATTTCTAGTCATGTCTTTTGGATTGACTAATGCTCCTGCTGCCTTCATGGATATGATGAACCGAGTATTCAAGGAATATTTGGATCACTTTGTAGTCATCTTTATTGATGACATCCTTATTTATTCCAAAAGCCGTGAAGATCATGAGCAACACTTGAGGCTGATACTCCAAAAATTTCATGAATATATGTGAGACCCCAAATTTTATGAAATAAAGTATTCAATTTTTCTATTTTGGTAAATAGTTAAATTGATAAAAGTTTAAAGTAAGGGTCATATTTGAAAATTTTTTAAAGTAAGCAAGTTGTCATAAAATAACCTGTAGTAAAAGTACAGTAATACGCGTGGTTGCATAGTAGCACACGGTATTGATTATTGATGCTTACGTGAGAAGTCACTCAATTATACTCAATTATTGCTACAGTAATTGCTGCATCATATATCTCATCTTATTGATTCGATTATTGTCACAGTATCATCTGCATAATATGTTATTTTATTAAATCAATAATTGAGACGACAAAGTTATTCATATTATTAAATTGCAATATTTATAATGTCTAGAAGTTCTGTCAAGGAGAGGTTTGGTCACCTAATTGTGCGCCAATAGGGAGAAATCCTTATTGGAAAGCCCCCTCTTTTCTGGGAACAACCTGGTTGCTAAATATTGTGAGTTATAATATTAATGATGAATAAGTTCGTGTTGATTAAAGATGAATTTGATAGTTTCATTATGTTGGGATTATTAGTGTTATTAGAAATCGACATCTATTCTGATGATAATTGATGTCTGGAGGTTATATTGTTCAATCGGGTATTCGGGAAACTTTTCGTGTCGTAGTTACTATTCACGAGTTACTATTCACGAGTTTTAATAGTAACTTGTCATTTCGGTTTTCCAAGAGTTATTTGACCTTCACTTTCCAAGAGTTATTTGCTTTTCTTCTTGTTCCAAGAGTTAATTGCCCTTCGCAAATAAGTAGTTGTCTCTTCAATATTACCAAGAGTCATTTTAACCCTTCGTTAAAACCAAGAGCCACTCGGTTCTTCTATAAATAAGCTCATTCCTTCATTATTTCTTACGAATTCACTTTGAAACTAGAGAGAGAGAAATTATAGAGAGAGAAGAAGAGTTTTCTACTACTTCACTACTTCGATATCCAGTTTCTTTACGGTAAGGGGTGTTATTCTTTCTTATTCATGAAGAGAACTTCTATTATTTCATTCTTTATTATTCTGTTGAAATAACTTGTATATGTGGCATACCCTATACATAACCTATATACACGGCATACCCTATACTTGGTGAAATACTTATGTTATTCCATTCTTTATTATTCTATTGGAATAACCTGTATACGCGGCATACCCTATACTTGGTGAAATCCTTATGTTATTCCATTTATTATTCGGTTGGAATAACTCAGATATCTGTGATTACTAGTATACACCGGTGATTTCATTGTTATTCCATTATTTAATATTCTCATTGGAATATCTTGTTCATAAGGTTTTTTGGGACTGGTTCCGCTTTTATTATTACTTTGGAATAAACCTGCTCATAATGAAGTACCGCATGCATGGTGATTTCTGTTGTTATTCCATTCTTTATTATTCTGTTGGAATAACCTGTCTATGTGGATTATCACATACATGGTGAATGATCCTTTGTATTCATTCCATATTAAATTGTGAAAATAAACTGTTTACGTGGATTATGATGAAAGTTATAATAAAAGCATTGGACTGATGAAAATCATGGGTATATATGGTATTAGTAAGTGTTATGATGATTTATTTTGGTTATTATGTGAAAACATGAAAGTTTCTTAGAAATCACAAAGGGTTGAAAATCAGATTTTGGTGAAAACGGAACATGAAATTCAAATGACCATATCTCCTATTATATTTTGAATTTTTGAGTGAGGTTAAGTTCTAGAGTTAGGTCTATGAGTTTTTTAACTTATCCAAGTTGAATCACTGAAAAAGGTATTGTAGATTTTCGTGTGGACTGATTTTAGCAAAGGAGTCCAAAGTTACAAAAAGCTCAAAATGCTCTTGCCTGAGAAAATTTAAGAAAATTTTTTACCACTTAATTTGTGAGAAAAAATTCTGGCCTTTTGGGACATGAAAGTATATGGTATAAAGTACCTCCTGTCCAAAAATGAGCTCATTCCACTTAAAATGAGCAAGTTATGACCATTTCAATATTTAGGTTTTTCCGACGAAAAACGCTATAACGGGAGTTCTATAACTCCGATGACCATGAAATTTAAATTGGAAGCTCACATTAACATGTGTAAGATCCTTCCAAGATTTGGGGATTTATGGAGTTAAACTTGAGGTAGCTAATTTCTTAAGGAATTAATTAGAAATTGATTTTTGAAAAATAGTAAATGAATTTTAAAAAAATTTCGAGAAAAATATATTTTCATTATGGGACTATATTATGCTAAATCCCAGAAAATAAATATTTTTGGAACTGATTTGGTATTTTTTATGAAAATGATCTAGTTATGAGTAAATGAGTTAAATATGTTATGTAAAGTAACAAAATTGGAAAATAGGATTTTATGGCTTGAAAATCCTATATAGGGTATATGCATATTTTTGATGAGAGATTTGATCATTGGTGATGATATCTTATGAGTATGACATTTTTGAATGATTAAATGCATTATGTGGTAAAGTGTAAACAATTGAAATAAATTGTTTATAAGTTTAAGAAGTGATTAAAATATTGTTATAATATTAATGATATTAGATTATGAGATTATTAAGTGATTGATAACATTGGGATATTCTTGAACCCTAGATAAATTATATTATAAATGTTTAATATTTATCCTTTATCTCATTTGATTGATTCTTTATATCATTGTCATGATCCTCATGCTTATATTGTGTTGAAAGTCATCTGTGGCTTACGTGCATAGATGGACTTGGTATGATTATGACCAGGGATTATTCGATATAATCATGACCGTAATGTTATAAATGATGTGGTAAAAGTCATCTTTGGCCCATAGTGCATAGATGAACTTGGTATGATTATGACCAGGGATTGTTCGGTATAATCATGACCATAATTGAAAACACGAATATCTTTGGCCTGTAGTGCATGGATAATTCGTGGTCGGTGATACTATTAAGTCGAGTCTCAAAGATTATTGGTTTTACTGATTGTATATCTTTGGCTGTAGTGCAAAGATGAACTGCTAACTACTTTGGTTATCTGATTGTATATCTTTGGCCATAAAAGCAAAGATGAATTCATTAGTATGATTATAAGCAGAAATTGTGATTTGGTATAACCATGATTTTTGATGTTTCAGGTGAAGATAGGTGATGAAAATTATCCTCGTTCTGGGTGCGAAAAGGAATTCAAATCACAATTATGATTATGAGTTTTTCATATGATTGTGGACAAGAATTGTTGATTGATGTTACAGGGATAAAACATTATTGGTGGAATTTTAACTTGGAGAAGATAATAGACCTGATGGTCTATTTGACTCTTTTAATGGATTGCTCGTTCCGCTGCAACTATGGTTGAAAAGTTTTATCATCTACCATATGTTCTAAATCTTTGATTTATTACTGATGAATGCTATTGATAATTTAATTTTTTTTAGTCATGATATTCTTTCTTCGGGCTAGTTGTGCTCACCCTTTCTTTCACACGCTTCTCTTGTGAAATGAGAATATATATTTGGGACGAGTCGGGGAAAGGAGTGACGCTCAGATGATAATAGATTAGTAGTCCTCACTATTCCGATTAAATAGTGTGACAATAAATGTAATGAGGACTCCTTTGAGTTTGTATCTTCGCTCTGATGACAATTCTCGGGCATATGATATCTATCATAACTTAGATTCATGGCCTCCCATGTATACGGTTGTTTTCTTGAGCATTTCAAGAAGATTTTAATTTCTATAATGATTATTGATTGTACTTTTTATATAACGTACCATTGTAAGGTTGTGGTCGAGGCACCATGAGAGTTACATACATTTGTATTGAAACTCATGACTTATCTGTTGTCGTACTCGCATGCATACAGCTTCAACAAATGTATAAATGAAGTTGTAATTGATTTTATATAGTATGATATCTGGCGACTCGGAATGGGTCGTGTGGACCTATTTTGGGAGCGTCACAATATAAGCTTTATGCCAAGTTGAAGAAATACGAGTTCTGGCTTGAGGAAGTAGCATTCCTTGGGCACGTGGTATCAAGTCATGGAATATCTGTTGACCCGGCAAAGATTGAAGCCATTCAAAGTCGGAACAACCTAAATCGATGGATCGAAGATCGTAGCTTTCTTACTTAAATTTGGTTATTATCGGAGATTCATAGAAGGGTTTTCTCGAATCGCTACTCCCTTAATTCAGCTGACTCGAAAAGATACAAAATTCGGTTGGAACGAGGAATGTGAGAAGAGTTTTCAAGAACTCAAAAGAAGACTCATTTCAACACCTGTTCTGACAATACCATCTGGCTCGGAGGGATTTGTCATCTACAGTGATGCTTTAGGCAAGGGGTTAGGATGTGTTCTCATACAACATGGGAAAGTCATAACCTATGCCTCTCGACAACTCAAAGAATATGAGAGGAATTATCCTACTCATGATCTAGAGTTGACAGCTGTTGTCTTCGCACTTAAAATTTGGAGGCATTAGTTGTATGGGGAGAAAGTGGAGATCTTTACGAATCATAAAAGCCTCAAATATTTCTTCACTCAAAAGGAACTCAACATGCGACAGCGACGTTGTCTTGAACTGTTGAAAGATTATGATCATACCATCCAATACCATCCTGGAAAAGCAAACGTGGTAGCTGACGCATTGAGTAGAAGATTATATGCGGGTACAAGTGCGATATTGTCAACGTAAAGGCCCATCTTGTATGACTTGCAAATGATGAAGATAGAATTAAAGACTCCAGGGACCCATTGATGATGGCGAATATACGAGTAGAACCAACTTTAATCGATAAAGTTAAAGCTGCTCAAGCTGACTGGAGTGATGCATATGAGGAAGAAAGTACAAAAAGGTGCTATCTTAAAGCAAGAATCGATGAAGAAGGAATACTTGAGTCAACTCCGGACTTTGTGTTCTAACGACCACGATTTAACGTATAAAATCATGATGGAGCGCACAACACACCGCTTTTACAATCCATCTCGGGAGTACCAAAATGTATCGTGATCTTCGCCATACATTTTGGTGGAGCAATATGAAGAGAGAGATATAGCGTTGTTTATCTCAAGGTGTCTAATTTGTCAACGGGTTAAGCGAGAATCATCAAGTACCAAAAGGTCCATTTTGCAACCATTTGAAATTCCGGAATGGAAGTGGGAGCACATTACTATGGATTTCATTCATCGGTCTTCCCAAGGTTTCTCAACGCGTAGATGCAATTTGGGTCATTGTTGATAGATTGACCAAGTCCGCTCATTTCTTACCAATACGAAAACTTATACACTTGAACGTCTTGCTCAGTATGTGTACATAAATGAGATTGTAAGATCAGCATGGTATGCCAAGATCCATAGTTTCGATCGAGACCCAAGATTCACTTCACGATTTTGGGTTAGTTTGCAAAAAGCTATGGGCACAGATTTACGATTTAGTTCGACTTATCATCCTCGATCGGACGCATAATCGAGAGGACTATTCAAACTCTTGAAGATTTATTAAGACTCTGTATCCTTGACTTCAAGGGAAGTTGAGAAAAGTTATTACCATTGGTGGAGTTTTCCTACAACAACAGTTATCAAGCAAGTATTGGCATGGCTTCATTCGAGGTGTTGTATGGAAAAAAATGTCGTTCTCCAGTATGCTAGGATGAGGTGGGTGAAGCAACGTTATTGGGACCGGAGTTGGTACGTATGACTACGAAAAAGATTCAAACGATCCGACAACGTATAAAAACCTCACAAGACCGACAAAAGAGTTATGATGATCTTCATCGAAAGGACGTGGAATTCGATATTGGAGATCATGTGTTGTTACGTGTTGCTCCATGGAAAGGAGTTACGAGATTTAGAAAGAGAGGAAAGCTCAATCCTCGATTCATTGGCCCATTTTAATCCTCGATTGAGTAGGGATGTAGCTTTATAGACTTGCTTTCTGCGCCAAGTATGTCTCGTGTTCATAACATTTTTCATATATCCATGTTACGTAAATATGTGAAAGACCCGAACCATATTATTGAGTTAGAACCGGACGAAATAGCGGAAGATTTAACGTATGAAGAGGTTCCTGTTCAAATCTTGGATAAGAAGGAACATATTCTACGCTCCAAGGTTATACCTCAAGTCAAAGTGTTATGGAGGAACCACGATGTTGAGGAAATGACCTGGGAGTTAGAATCTGAAATGAAATCAAGTTATCCTTACCTCTTCGACATATCAGGTACGTACCCTAATTTCGAGGGCGAAATTTCATATGAAGGGAGATCAGAGACCCCAACTTTTATGAATAAAATGAATTTTCTATAAATATCATTTTTGAATATTATGGAATAAATTTGATATAATGTTATAGTTGTGGGTAATATTTATAAATTTTACAAAGTACGCAAGTTGTTATATAATATTCGATTGGTCAGGGAATATTCGTACGACGGCACAATCATTGGTGGACCCCACAACAGAATTATTGTCGGATTTAGAAAATGACAAAAATATTTTTATGAAAATAACGACGGAAGTTTTACCGTTGATACTATTGAACTACTCGGTAGTAAAAGTATAATGTAATGGCATTAGTTGCATAAGAGCACTACCAGATTGATTATTAATGCTTAGGTGAGAAGTCACTTAGTTTGATTCAATTATTGTCGATATTTTCTATGTTATTAAATCAATAATTGAGATGACGAAGTTGTTAATATTATTATTTGCATTATTAACAATGTCTGTAAGTTACATCGAGGAGAGGTTTGGTCACCTAATTACGCGCCAATAGGGAGAAATCCTTATTGGAAAGCCCCTTCTTTCCTGGGAACGACCTGGTCGATTAATAGTGTGAATAATAAGAATGATGATGACGTTTTGTTTTATTCGTATAATTAACGTAATAAAACAGAAAAACTTTTTATATAAAATAGAATACTTTTATAAAGTTATTTATTTTATTAGGCTAATAGTAAAATCTTTTTATATAAAAAATGAATACTTTTATAAAGTTATCTCATTTTATTAGATAATAATTAGAATATATTATATTTTATTATGCATAGTGTTTGCATAAGGCTTTGCATAGTATTTGCATAGTAAAATCTTTTTAAAAGTTATTCGTTTTATTAGATTATAAATAGAATATATTATATTTTATTTAAAATATTTTGCTTTAAATATGGACCGTCAGATTAAAGTAAATCAATCTGGACCGTTCATGAATTGGTTACTATTCATTCCATTCTTCTATAAATAGAAGCCCATTCCTTCATTATTTCTTACGAATTCACTGAAACTCTAGATAGAGAAACTATAGAGAGAAAGAAGAAAAGTATTCTGCTACTTCACTACTCCAATATCAAGTTTCTTTTACGGTAAGGGGTATTATTTCTTTTGTATTCATGAAGAGAACTTCTATTATTTCATCTTTATTATTTTGTTGGAATAACCTGTATACGCGGGCTACCCTATACTTGGTGAAATTCTTTTGTATTTCATTCTTTATTATTCTGTTGGAATATCCTCATCAGGTTTTTGTGCAGGACTGGTTCCGCCTTTATTATTCTCATTGGAATATCATGTTCAGGTTTTACTGGCGACCGGTTCCGCCTTTTTATTATTCTATTGGAACATCCTGTTGGTGTGAATTTTACGACCTAGTTAGTTCCGCCATTTAGTATTCTCGTGGAATAACTCTGTTTGCATCTGAAGTGCATGCATGGTGATTTCATTATATTCCATTCTTTATTATTCCGTTGGAATATCCTCATTGCGCGTATATTACTTGACACAGTTCCGTTATTTATTATTCGATAGAATAACTTTGTCATGCATCAAGCACCGCATGTATGGTAATTTTTTTTGTTATTCCATTCTTTAGTATACTCAGTTGGTTAAGGTTTTGACTTCTACACTCCATGAAATTAGTGGAATATTCTTGATATTTGCGCTTCATCCAGTATCTTTTCATGGAAATATTCTTCTGAGTATTCTTGAATTTTACTTTACAAAGAAGTATAATGTTGACAATTTAGACGTTATTAGTTCCTGAATAAATTAATTCTTGAACTTTTTTTATTGAATTCTTATATCATTGTCATCATCCTCATGTTTATATTATTTTTGAAAGTCATCTGTGGCCTGTAGTGCATAGATGGACTTGGTATGATTATGACCAGGGATTATTCGGTGTAATTATGACCGTAATGTTACAAATGATGTGGTAAAAGTCCTCATTGGCCCGAAGTGCATTGATGGACAGTTGTTGGCATGATCATGACCATTGATGAATACACAAATATCTTTGGCCCGTAGTGCATGGATAATTTGTGGTCGTGACCCTAATGAATATCCTTGGTCGTAGTGCAGGGATAATGTGGATTATTTATTAAGCTGAGTCTAAGCGATAAAAGTGATGAAAAATCTTTTTAAATCATAAAAGATAGTAGATTTTATTCTCTATTTGACTCTTTTAATGGATTGCATGTTCCGCTACAGTTAAACTTGATGTCTATTGTATTTTATCAGTTTAACACTGTTGAGGACTAATGATAATTTATTCTGCATTATCTTAGTCATAATATTTCTTACTAGGCTAGTTAAGCTCACCCTTTTTTTCACTGTTCTCTTTAGGAAATGAGAACGCGTGGCGGACTAATGGGGAGCGGAGTGATGGTCCGAGATGGTGTCTTAGTAGTCCTCACTATTCAGTTAAATAATGTGATAATAAATGTAATGAGGACTAAATTGAGTGTGAATATTGTCTAGATGATAATATTTGTATTAAAACTCACAGCATGTATTTTGTCGTATTTTACACGACTATTGTATAATCAAGTTGTATTTGAATTTAGTACCATGTATTTGGCGACTCAAGATGGGTGATGTATACCTATTTTTGGGGCGTCATACAGGACCCCACTCCTCCGGACCAGACTGTAAACTAGCAGCTTTGGCTAACAAATGCGCTGCTTGATTAGCTGATCGTTTAGCAAAACAAATACTACTATTATTCAAAGCCGAAAGAGCATAAGAACAATCTCGAGTAATCAAACCAAACAAAGATAAATCCGTAGTTGGATAGGCTAAAGCTTGTTGAAGAACCTGACAATCAGTTTCCATCACAACTTTGGAAAAATGACGAGCCTTAAGCTAACTGAGGGCCTCTCTACAACAAAGGGCTTCAGCAAGAGCTGGATCTTGAGTAAAATTTAATAAACCATTCTTAGCTGCAAATGACCCAAACTTATCCCTAATAATCCAACCAAAACCCACCTTATTCTGACTAGGGAAAAGAGCCGCATCAAAATTACACTTAACAAATCCAGATGAAGGCTTGCACCAATTAAGATTACGAACCTGATTAGAATTCACTCGATGAAGTGTAGCAGCTGAAAAGCGAGCTTGCCATTGGGTGTGGACCGTCATGCAGCAAAGAAGAAAATGATCAAGCGGATCCTTCCTTTTGATTCCAAAGCACATCGTTTTGAGCTTGCCAAAGAGACCAAAGCACCATTGCAGCTGCTGAAACAAGGTCAAAAGATAGGGTCTGCAGTAGATAATTAAACCAGGAAATGAAGTTTGGTTGAGGAGGAAAAATTAAACCACATAAGGATCCTTTCCACACTTGTTGAGCAAAGGGACATTGAATAAAAAGATGAAAGGTACTCTCGGGGCCGCCATTACACATCTGACAAATATTGTGTACCTCAACTCTTCGATTAATCAACTGAGCCATGGTAGGTAACACGTCTAAACAATAACGCCAAACAAAATTATGAACCTTAGAAGGCACTTTCAGATTCCAAACCTGTTTCCAACTAGAAAAATATTGCTGGGCAGCCGAGGTGGGCAAATGACAGGTTAAAGCTCGATAACCTGATTTCACAGAAAATATGCCCTTTTTCTCAAGCTTCCATTGCCAGATATCCCCAGTTCGGATATGAGTAAAGGGAATCTTTAAAATTAACTCAACATCCCTGGGCAGAAAAATGTCTCGAACCAAATCTTCCTCCCATTCCTTTCCATTCTCCTTCATAAGCGATGCCACTGAAACATCCTTTAATTCTTGAACCACAGGCGTCTCAACATACGGATTAAGAGCATTCGCCAACCAAGGAGAGGTCCATAAATTTGTTTCACTGCCATACCCTATCCGCCGAACTAGCCCTTCCTTTAGCAAGGATTCCCCTACAAGAATGCTACGCCAAATGAAACTCGAATTAGACCCTAAACTTGCAGATAAAAAGGAGCAATCTTTGTAATATTTGGCTTTGTATAACCTGGAAACCAATGAATTAGGGAAATTGAGCAAACGCCAACCTTGTTTACAGAGTAACGACAAATTGAATTCGTGTAACTGTTTAAAGCTTAAACCCCATCTACTCCTGTGCACACATAATTTCGCCCAACTTAACCAACGAATACCATTATTACATCGGTCCCCATTACCCCACCAATAGCCATTCATCAACTTCTCTAAATCATCACATAAGCCAAACGGCAAAAGGAAGACACTCATCACATAAATAGGCATAGCTTGCGCTACACTTTTTAAAAGAATTTCCTTACCCGCCCTTGAGAGAAATTTCTTCTTCTAGTCCCCAATTCTCTGCTTCATTTTCTGCTCCACAAACGAAAACACACCCTTCTTACTCCTGCCAACAAGAGAAGGCACACCCAGATAATTACCCAAATTCGAAGTCTCTCGCACATTCAAAACCTCACATACATCCACTCTACTACTTATTGAGGAATTGGGACTAAGAGAACATTTGATTTTTGAAAATTAATTATCTGACCAGAAGCAGCATCATAAGCAGTCAGACAACCTTTAATACGCTCAGCTTCAGTCTTGGTAGCCCGAAAGAATAACAGACTATCATCTGCAAAAAATAAATGAGAAATCACCGGGGCCCGAGTGGAGATCTTACAGCCGTGAATATGCCCCTTAATTGCAAAGATCACTCAAAAGGCGTAAAGACCTCAAAGATGAGATAATAAAGAGATACGGGGAGAGAGGATCCCCTTGTCGGAGTTCCCTTTGAGGAATAATTAGGCCAATACTTTCGCCATTCTGCACAATAGTATACTGAACAGTCGTCACACAAAGCATCAGTAAACGAACCCAACGAACATCAAACCCCAATTTTAACAACATTTGCTGTAAAAAAATCCCACTCAATTCGATCATAAGCCTTGGACATATCTAGTTTTAAAGCCGCTTCACCTTGCTTTCCCTTTCCTCTTAATATGATGTCCACATTCAAAGGCTACCATGATATTATCGGTAATCAAACGATTTGGAACAAAAGCACTTTAGGTCTCAGAAATTACTTGCTGCAAAATACTTTTCATACGGTTAACAAGCATTTTGGCCATGATTTTGTAGACCACATTACAAAGTGCAATAAGACGGAGATCACTAACAATTTCAGGGTTTTTCTTCTTTGGAATAAGAACAACAGATGTGGAATTAAGATCATTCGGAAAGCTGGCCGAATTCAAACACTGTAAACAAAAGGCAGTAATCCTCTCCAACCGTGCCCCAAAAATTCTGAAAAAAACCTGGACTCATGTCATCCGGTCCCGGGGATTTATCAGGAAACATTGAGAAGAGAGCAGATTTAACCTCTCCAGGATCAAAAGGGCGAATTAGTTCCAGATTTTGATCCACTGTAACCCTGCGTCGTACCTTCCTTAGAACCATGTCGCTACTACAGCCACGAGTCGCAAAAAAAAACAGAGAAGAAGAAAAAATATGATTTTGTAAACCCGACTGCCAATCCAACCAATTACCAAAAGAATCACGGAGGCGGGAGAAGGAATTCTTCTTCCTCCGAGCAGAAGCGAACTAATGAAAAAATTTAGTATTAGCATCACCAACCGCAAGCCAATTTTGCTTTGCTCTTTAACGCCAAAAGGCTTCCTTCTCGCTTTCGAAGAAAATACAAAAATGATTCTGCTTTTTTATATTCATGGAATACTATATCATCACGAAAAGGCTTCAAGACCTGTAACTGTCTCCTGCATTCATCAATATCCTTAGTAAATTTATGAAAAACATCTTTGCCCCACTTCTGTAAATGAGACCCACAAGTAGAGATCCTAGCTTGTAAATCCAGAGAGCCCCCCAAAGCCAAACCTTCTTCAACAACACGACCACAATCGCTATCCCAAAGCCAAGCACTTTTAAAACGAAAACGCTTAGCTCGATGCCGAAAATTACACGAAACAAAATCAAGCAACAAAGCTGAATGGTCCGACGAATAAGTGGCCAAGTTACGCACCTTAGCCGACTCAAAAGAAGAACACCACAGTGAATTAGCCATAACTCTATCCAACCTCTCCTCCACCCAATCAACCAAACCCCAACTCCTCTCCCAAGTATATTCATATCCCTCCATCCCTAGATTATAAAGCCCACAGTCCGCAACAGCAGAGGCAAAACCCCTGATAAGAGAAGCAGGGTGAGGGAGCCTCCCTTTCTTCTCTCTTTGACAAATCAAATCGTTAAAATCCCCCATAACACACCATGGTTCAGAAGATTTACTACACAAGGACCGCAACAAATCCCACGATTCTTGCCTTCGCCTCCTTTCTGGGAAGTCATAAAAACATGTAAGGCGCCACCGCCCTAAGCCAGAGACATAGACTAGAACATCTATATACGTTTTAGAGTAACTAATAAGCTGAGCCATCTTTTTGTCTCTCCAAAACAGAGCAAGCCCACCACTTAACCGAACACAATCAACATAAAACAACCCTTCAAAACTCATACGAACTCTGATTTTTTCGACCTGAGACCGACCCACTTTCACCTCCATTAAAAACACAAAACAAGGCTTTTTACTAGACACAAGGTCTAGTAATTCTTGAACTGTCCGTGAGCTACCCAACCCACGACAGTTCCAACTAATGGTACTCATTTGACTGGGCGGGCCTGAACACCAGTGCCCGCCAATTGCAAGTTTTTTGAAACATCCTCTTCCACAATTTGTATACTTTCCCCCAAACTACTTTCACGAGTCTCCTCTTCTTTCCTTCTACGTTTTGAGTCTAGGACAATAACCCCTTCCTGACAATCAGTCTCCTCCCCACCTTCCTGATTTCTAGCAGCACAAATCATCGAAACTGCACCCCCCTTTTTGGTAACTGAATTAGCAATAATCTTGCCATAATTCACACCCTTCACCCCGCTTTTTCGCCCATCACGCACCAATTCTGATATAATATTACACTGCAATTCTCCTCAAATTATCATCAACGCCTTCCTTAACGGGATCATGCCGACCACCCTCATCACCCTCCACCAACCACCGTGCTCCAATGGAGGTACCAAGACGACACTGAGGAGCCCGAAGCCAAGAACCGTAAACTTTTGCAACAGGACTATCGTCATCTTTATAAGAATCCAGACAAAACTCTTCATTATGACCAAGAATACCACAGTAAAAACAAAATGTGTTGAGTCGTTCATACTTGAATGTAACCCACACCCACTCACCACCCGCCTTCTTCAACTTCATCTTCCGTTTCAGAGGATACCTGACATCCATAGCCACCCTGACTCTCATATAACTTTTCCAAAACCCTCCAAAGTTATTATGATCCGATTCCACAAAAACCCCAATGTAATTGCCCACATGGCAAATCATAAACCTGAACCCAAAATTCAATTGTAAAAAGAGGCACTTTTACAGGTTGATCACCCACTTGAAGCCTTTTACACAGCAAAGTCTGATTCTCAAATGACCAAGGACCCCCCTTAATGACTCGTTGTAAATCTCGATCATGAAAAAACTGGAAAAGGAATAAGTTAGGCTTAATCGTTTTACCCGCATACCTTTAATCGGCCGCCAAACTGCCGCCATGACATTCTTCACGGTCAAAGACTCGATATTCTTATCAGTCAGAAAACGACCAACAAAAACCCATCTTAGATCCACCGCTTCACCGTCATCCTCACCATCCGAATCCATAATCTCAACACCTCCTTCCTCCTCTTCCTCCAAAGTAATCTGAGCACAAGCATCCTCAATCTCAGCCAAGTTGCTGCTGGAACTCGCCCTACGTGGGTTAATGATTGGAGAATGCAAGCAATAGAGATGACCTAGGAATTGTCAAAAGAAACAGAGAAAAAACCCTTTGAGAGAGAAAAGAGACTCCGCATATTTTTGATCTTCCGTTGTGTGTTTCCAATTTTACTAATTAAGGCTTTTGATTCCAAGGTATCTCGTCATAACTCTAGCATAACAAAAAGCCCTATACTCGTCTATAAGCACCATATATGTCGTCCGCAAAAAACATAAACAAGTCACAAGTATATATACAAATTAATAATCATATTTTGTTTATTAATTTTTTTAATGACAGAATTAATATTTTAAATTATACTTCTTAATAGTGATATTTAGACAACTAGCAAAAATGAGTTATTAGAAAAAGCCTTAAATACTTAATTATGTGTATTCAGAGTCAGTTCTGAGTTTTCTATGACTCAGGGTAAATTTTCTCAAGTGTGACCTTTTATACAAATTGAATTAAACAAAAAATAAAAATAAATTATCAACTAATTAACAAAGAACAATAAAATCTGGATTTTGAGCATATTTTCTTCCACTTGAAACTTCCAATTATAAAAGAACAAGAATCTCAGCCAAATTTTCTGTTAAATCAAATAATAAATAAGAAAAAGTTAACAAAGATATGTAATACAATTTAAAAAATATATACATCTAGATTTTATATGTATCTTTAAAAAAATTACCTTCGAAGAAAAGCATTGGTCTAGCGGTCTAGTTGGTGGATGATTTATTTTTCAAATCTGTTGGAGGAGGAGAATCACCGTAAAAAAAATTGCTTGCGTTGCGTTATGAACTGAGAGGGTCGAAGGATTTTTCCTTCTTTTTGCAACTAAGAGTCTGTTTTGATTCCCCATATTTATTGATTTGTTTTATATTATATTTTATAATTAATATGGTACTTCCTTACTCAATACGTTTTTTCAAGAAGTTTTTTCTTCTTGAGATTGAGTATATAAAGAATGATTGGATTGATTGGCTTCCCTTTTCTTTAACAAGTATAGGCGACAACTTCTTTTATTTTATTTTTATTTTTTTTATACACATATATACATAAGTTTATAAAAAAATTTGGCCCCCTCAGCTGTGGGCCCTGAACGGTTGCCCTAGCCCAAAGCCGACTCTGTGCGGATCCTAACACGTCAAATTAAATAAAAATATATTTTAATAATGATATATATGGATGTCGATACAATTTTCATCATGTGTGATCATTACATTCATAAATTAATTAGTTTTTTTTATAATTGATTACGTAATAAAATATACGTTTGAGGCAAAATTAATTAATTTAAGACGCCTAATGTTTATGTTAATATTCTAAATTGATAATTCAATCACTACTATATATATATTATCGAGTGTACCTTGATAAAAGCATAACATCTACACAAGAAGAATCTTTCCACACATCAGTATGTCTCCTAAGAATTTCCCTAGCTTTTTCTTTCAAATAAGAGTCGCAATTCGTTTGAAGCACCAAACAAAGCCTTGTAACAGTTCCCGCCCTCAACATCTGTTGCACCACCCAATCTGTCCCGGAAAACTTAGAAATCAAATAAATTATCGAGATTGCACTATCATCGGCCGCCGGAGAAACTTTCATTATACGCTTTGTCACCACCGTAATTCCCGCAGCATGCCCCACAAGCCTAGCTCTACCATCCGCACAACAACACAAATGAAACAGTAATTGCAAAATCAGCTCGCTACTCTATTTTTCCGGCAACCCTAATTCCATTTCAATAAGCGCAGAAACCGCCCCGGCTTCCACCATCATTGATCGGTGTCTTCCCCGCGGACACGAGCTTAGCATCACGTACAAGGCAGCCCTAGTTCCTTGTGGCGTTAGGCCTTCACTTAAAACACGTACAATTGTCTTGAAAAAATCGAGCTTCAAAATTTCTTGAGCATTGGAATTCGCCTTTTCGATGAACATTTTTAATAATACCATTGCATGGCTTTTCACGAGTTTGTTGCTTGTGTCACACCCTAAAGCCCACGTTAATGAATCAATAATTTCATCGTATTGCAGAAGAAATTGCGTTGTTTTGTCAGGTGGATACAAAATGAAGTAGAGAATACTAATAGCTTGTTGGAGACCCGTGGTTATTTTTCCATTCTTGTGACGAGTGCTACTAACAAAAGTTAGCATGGCCTTAGGCACGCCGGCTTCTACCAAACACGGCCTATGCTTTTCTTTCTCCGCAAGGAATTCCAGCTCTATAATTGCTTTTAATGCCAAATTTGGAACTGAAAGGTGTGTGAGGAGGTTGAGGATATAAAGCTTGTTGATGGGATTTTGGGTTGGAATATTCCGATCAACGGGTTTTGAAGGGTTCGGGGTGGTGCTCCATGTTTGAATGAGCTTGAAAAGAATATGGTTTGGTGTTAAGATGGAGTCTCTCGAAAGGGGCTGTTTGGAGACGGGACAATTTGTGTTTTGGCTCTGGAATAGCCATTTCTCGATGCTGGATCGGTCGTATGTGATTCCGGTTATGGTGATTACTGGATCTTTCATGATTTGGAGAGAAATTGGACAGATGAAGTACTCGGGAACTTCAACTTCTTCCATGAATAATAATAATAATAATAATAATAATAATAATAATAATAATAATAAAAAATAAATAAATAAACTTGAGGGAATTAAAGAATTAAGGGGAAATTAAATATGTAGATAGATATTAACTAATGGAGTATAAGCTGATCAAAAAATATATAATGATTTACAGAAAATCATGTGATTATATATATTATAGTAGTAGATGAAAGTGTTGGGGTGGGAAAAATGAAGATATATAGCTGAAATGGAGATTTTAAGTGTGGAAGAGAAAGCAAGTGTTTGGTTGCACACCGGTAAGAGAATGCGGCGATTAATTTATTTATTGCCATAAATTATGGAATACTAGCGGAAACTAATGGGATCGGTCTTCCTTTCCTTTCCTTACTGGCTGGTCAAAAGTCATACATAACGACAGGTTTAATAGATATTTCGATGGTCAAAGAAAGAAAATTTTAGTGGATCTAACGTAATGATTCCTATTCTACTATTCTGGGAGTAGTTTGGAAACAAATTATAAAAAGAAAATAATATAGTATATGTTGATAAATACGTTATTAAATTGAATTATGACAAATTTAAAAGTTTATGCGAAATAAATTAGTTTTTAATTAATTAATATTACCCCAAGTATTAAATATAATTTTAGTTTTCTCACTATTTTATGTCTAATAAATATCATTATATTTTTTTAATATAAGAATAATATAGACAATAAATATCATATTTAATATTTTATAATTATTTATTTAATACTTGTGAATGGGGTATTATTCTAATTTAATCAAGTAGTAGTAATATAGACTCCACTAAACAATGAAAACATGTTAAAGTCCTGCGGTTCCGGAGAGTTAATCTATCTATGATCAGTATGAGTTAGTAGTTTGGTGCGAGTGTAATAGCCAATTTGGAACTAGTACTCCTACTACTTCAATCAATTTTGTTTGGAATTTGAAGCAAGCAAGAGACGATATACTCCTATATGGGTAACTGGGTAAGTAATATACGTACGTAGTCCATATAATTTGAGCTCAAAAGTAACGCATTTTAATTAACAAAATGTAGTAGTACTACTTACTAGTGTGCTGATAAAATTAATTATCGTAATATGTTTGAATTTTGTTAGTATTTGTTCGTCACACTTGATTTTTAACATTATACGACTAGTATTTGGCATGCAATAGCAATATATGTTCGTTCATTAATAAAATGTCATTTTTCCAATTTTAATTTTACATTTCTTTTTTATTTTATTCTCATTTTTCAAAGTGATTGACTCTAAATTTTCCGATTCAGTTGAGGAGGAGTGGTCCCAGCAGAATAATTGCATGATCAATGAATTCTCGACGTAAGGGTTTGTTCAAGACAAGTACGTACGTGTTGCAATTTCCACGAGCTTTCACAATTTGTCCCATACTTGATCATATATATATATATATATATATATATATATATATATATATATATATATATATATATATATATATCAAGTCACTCAAACTTACTCCTCCACTAAGCCCATGCCCCATAACTAACAACATATGTTTTGTATGTTTGTAAAATTTATTAATATATATATATATATATATATATATATATATATATATATATATTAATTAATAATTAAACATTCACAATATATATTATTTTTTCTGAAATATAAGGACATAAAAGTATCAGCTTGACTTGAATGTTTTCTTAAAAGTCTACCTACACCCACCCTGTTAAGTGGAATATATAATACTTCATCTGTCTCAAATTAATTATTTAATTTTGACTTTTTTAAATCAAATTGACTATTTTTAGAATTAATAATTAAGCATATATAAATATATTTCTAAAATTATAAAAATTGAGGTTAGTAATAAATTGTATATATTTTCTTTTGGTTATAATCTCTTCACCTATATTTTAGCAAAAATAGTAAAAAGATTAGTTTTAAAAATAGTCAATTTGATTTTAAAAAGTCAAAATTGAGCAATTAATTTGGAACGGATGGAGTAGTATTAAATGTACATACTGTATTATCTACTGCTCTGCTATGCTCAATTAACGCGTTGGAGCTAGCTAGAAATCAAGATCCAAAAAGGAAATTAAGTCAATTGAATTTTACTACTACTAACACAAGATTGATTAATGTACGTGCGTGCGTGCGTGCGTGCGTATTTCCTTGCACGTAAAACCTTCAATTCCTTTTTCCCATGATTATGATGATGAAGGACTATAATACTTACTATTTCTAGACATATTTTATGTGTTTAAGGAACTTAATTTCTTTAGATACCATAAAAGCCAAGCCAAGCCAAGCCTAGCTATTCACAATATTCTACGTACATAAATGCATGCATGCATGTTCAATGCACTTGTTTTTCCATTGATAGCAGCAAAATTTAACGGACTTGCTTCTACAACCAACACTCCACAAATTCTTATGCGGGAGAATTCTAGATAATAATAGCCCTTTATTTGTGCAAGGCACCCTAAAATTAATATAGTTTTAATTTTATTTTCATTTTTAATATGTAACTGTTTATTATTTAAGTATAATTGATAAATAAGTATATCAATTTTTATTTTATTAGTATATTTAATACTCATGATATATGCTATTACGTAACTCTATGTAATACTTTGTATTAAATATATATATATATATATATATATATATATATATATATATATATATATATATATATATATATATATATCGACCCTAAAAAGACTATCAAACTAGCGAATACTCTCATTTTGTCCCACGATATATTTATTACTATAGATATCTCCCTTTATTTTCCTTAGCAAAGAAAATAAAACGAAAATGCATCCCAATATAGGCCAATAAGCCCCATTTTGGTACAACAATATCCAATAGCCACTGAATTGGGTCGCGAAAGGGAGTAAACTAGTTTATACATCACCCCAAACACCATCTAACTGAAAAGGACATTTATATTCGTGTATATATATATTTTTTAGTACTGAATTTATATTTTGAGAATATAAATTTACACCGTCTCATTTCTAAATTGTAAAATTAATATTAATTTTTTAAAATCAAAAATATTTTTAAATTTAATACTTATTATTATATTGACTAAAATCAAAAAAAAAATGTCAATTTTAACTATTCCGTCCGTCTATAAAAACACACTTAATTTTGATCGCTGATTGTTTTGATACTAATTTTGGTCTCAATTATTGGCTTTCAGGCAATGGAAGAGGCTATTCCCACTACGCGCTAACTAGAAGAGCTGGAAAGAAGTATGTAAGTTTCTGCCCTTCTTCGTCTCCAATCTTGCCCTCTATTTTCTGTGCGTCGGCTATCTTCTCCTATTGATTCTTTCCTTAAAAAATATTTTTTTTATTCTTTCTTCGGGATTCAACGGCAAAAAGTCGACGTTTTTAATATTTAATTTTATTAAATTTGGTAACTGATACAGTCTTATTTTCCTATTTGTTTCTTAGTTTTCTTCTCCATCCATTTTTGTCAATCAATCAACTATAAAACCATACTTGAAATAACAATGCTACTATTATATAAAAATGATTACATAATACTCACATACAGACACATGCATACTGTAGATCTCCGCCTGACATATAGGACCAATAAATTATGTATATAAGTATTATGTGACACTTTTTTATATGATAATTGCATTATTTTATTCTCCTAGACCCTTTTTGGCCTGTTTTGGTACTAAAATATGGTTTTCAGTAACTAACTTTTGTATTTAATGCTCACTTTAAAATATAGTAAAAACAAATGTTATCTCCATTCTATAATAGTAACTGTCTTTTTAGTTTCATGCACATAAATTAAGAAATTCATTTAATACTATTATTTAAGAATTTAAATTTGTAAGAAATTCCATCACTACCCCTTTATGGGAAAATGAAAACTATTAATATAAGAGAGAAAATTTCTTGAAATAATGAGAAAAGTTAGGGTAATATAGCAAAATAAATAATTTATTCTCTTAAAAAAATATAAACGACAAATAAATTAAAATAAAATTTATCTTCTTATGGAACCGAGGGAGTATTAAGTATATTTAATGCTCACTTCAAACTGTATTGAAAGCGAATATTAAGAGTAATAACATCAATTGTTCATATTTCTACAATTTATTTTTACCAAAATATGACTCTCAGTCACCAACTTTTGTATTTAATGCTCACTTCAAAATATATTAAAAAAATATTAACAGTATTTAACGCTCACTTCAAAATGTATTAAAAACAAATATATACTCCATTAAGAGTAATAATATGAATGATTCATATTGTTACAATTTATCTTTAACAAACAGTGAATCATTCATATACATGTTGGTGCTCAAATACTTTAATGGTAACTTCTAAATGTATTAATAACAAATATTAAAAGTAATAATGTAACGTAAATAGTTCATATTCCTACCGTTATATTTAACAAACAGTGAATCATTCATATTTCTGGTGGTGTTCAAATTCTGTTGGCAATTGTCATATTCCTGATAATAATACAGAGATCAACCGAAATACATTGTTATATACCAAAAATGAAGGAAAATAAAAAAAAAATTATGTAATGCTATTAGACACAGAGTCAGGGGTATCTGCCCCCGGTAGCAGGCGACGATCTAGACAGAACTGGGGGCGGGGGCGGGGGGCGGGGGGGGGGCAGCCACTACTGACTGCTCCGGGCCTTTCGGCTTCCGGTGAGTCGGCGACTCAGTCTTCTTCTTCTTCGGTCTAAGTCTTCCGTGCCTCTGGCTCTGTCTACAACAGGTTTTGTTTTTGTGGAGTTCAGACTACTAGGCTTTCATTCCGTAAGCAAGGAAACTATCTAAATTCATAAAAAAGAACTGAAATTAGCAACTGAGGTGTAAGGAGGGTTGCATCAACTACTGTCAACGAAGGGATTGGAACTAGAATTGAAGCAAGTTTGAAGTACAAACTCAGTTGTTACATCAATCAAGCAAGGTAAGCCATATATGTTCATATTATGTTAAAAAAAAAGAAAAAAGAAGAAGTAAATACATGTGTAAAATGATACAACTGTTGTGTTTGGGCTGTTAAATGTTATCATGATTGATGGAATGCTGCATTTGTTATGCGGAGATAAAAATACATGACTGAACCATGTACTGATAGGTGTGAAATTTGTCTTTTCAAGTTGTGCACATGTTATGTTTGATAAATGTTCTCTAAGAGGTTGTCAAGCATAAATAAGAGGATTTGGTCAAGTTTGTGATTAAGAAATTCTTTATACATGTTTTATAAAGTAAGTCAACTTATTTTGGTTGGGTGAGCCAAAACAAGTTTGTAAGAACTGAATGAGTTAGGCTCTGTTGAAAAACCTGCTTTATTAGGCGCTTTTAAATTTTATAAAACCTATCTAAGATGCTTGTTTTAGTTGGTATATATTTTTTAAAAATAGTATGATATGCCTTCTACAACATATTAAAAGTTGGTTTATATTGGATGTACGGTTTGAAAGATAGAAAATCGCAAAGTAGCTATTATTGGATGTTGGAGTTCTTTCAATTAATTGATTTTTGTTGGGCCGCTAATATACTTTCCATTTTTTTTTCAATCTGGTCAAAAACCAAGGACCTTAACTCCGCCTCCTCGTCACGCAACCTATACGCTCGTCTTTCTTGGACCTCCATATAACCGCCTCAAATTTTGACCCCCCTCAAATTTTATTTTGGTTCCGCCACTGATTAGACAATTAAGAAATAATTAACTCAAGTTAAACAACTGAGGGGGGTGTTTGATAAAAAATGAATGAATCTGAATCTGAATGAAAAAAGTTGTTTGATAATTAACATGTCTGAAACATCTGAATTTATTATTTTACCCCTCTGAAAAAATTTAAAATTGTTATAAATTTATTTAATATTACTTAATATAATAGTTAGTATTTTTTTTTTACTTTATTCAGCAGCTCATTCAACCATTGACTTAGTCATTCAACTCAATCATTTAACCGATTCAGCTATTTAGATGATTTTTTTTTCAAAACAAACGCACTTAATGACTGACCAATTCAACCATTCATGTAAAACCCCGACTTTTATGAATAAAGATAAATTTTCTATAATTATTATTTTTTGAATATTATGGAATTAATTTGATATAATGTTATAGTTGTGGGTAATAGTTATAAATTTTGCAAAGTACGCAAGTTATTATATAATATTCGATTGGTCGGAGAATATTCGTTTTAACAGGGAATATTCGTGACGACGAAGACAATCATTGATGGACCCCCACAACGGAATTATTGTTTGATTGAGAAAACGACAAAAATATTTTATGAAAATAACTATGGGAAGTTTTATCGTTAATCGTTGAAACACCCGTGTTAAAAAAGTATGAGAATACGCGTGGTTGCATAAGAAGACACTGCAGTATTAATTATTGATGCTTACGTGAGAAGTCATTCGGTTTTGTTCAATTATTGTTTCAATAATTGTTGCGATAAGATCTCACGTTAATCGATTCAATTATTGTCGATATTTTATATATTATTAAATCAATAATTGAGACGACGGGTTATTAATATTATTATTTGTAATATTAACGATGTCTAAAAGTTCATCCAAGAGAGGTTTGGTCACCTAATCGCACGCCAATAGGGAGAAATTTTAATGGAAAGCACTCTGCTTCCGAGAACTACTGATAAATTAATAGTGTGAATTATAATAATGATGATGAAGTTTTATTTTATTAGTATTATTAATGTAATAAAATGTAAAAAACTTTTTATATAAAATGTAATACTTTTATAAAGTTATTCGTTTTATTAGACTATAAATAGAATATATTATATTCTATTACGCATAGTATTTTGCATAGTAAAATCTTTTTATATAAAATGTAATACTTTTATAAAATTATTCATTTTATTAGACTATAAATAGAATATATTATATTTTATTATACATAGTGTTTTGATATAGTTTTTGCGTAAGTAAAATCTTTTTATATAAAAATGTAATACTTTTATAAAGTTATTCGCTTTTATTAGATTATAAATAGAATATATTATATTTTATTTAAAAGATTTTGTTTTATTAGAATATTTTATAAGAAATCAATCTGGACCATCCGTTGAAAAGTAAATCAATCTGGACCGTCAGAATTAATTATTATTCAAATTCATTCTCCTATAAATAAAGCTCATTCTTCATTATTTCTTACGAATTCACCAAAACTCTGAGAGAGAAACTATAGAGAGAAAGAAGAAAAGTATTTTGCTTACTTCAACGCTCCCTATATCCAGCTTTGTTCTAAGGTAAGAGGTATTATTTCTTTCAGATTCATGAAGAGAACTTACATTATTCCATTTTTTTTTATTCTGTTGGAATAACTTTGTATACGCTGGCTACCCTATACTTGGTGAAATTCTTCATTATTCCATTCTTTATCATTATGTTGAAATATCTCGCCTATTCAAGACTGCATACATGGTGAAATTCTTCTCATTATTCAATTATTTATTATTCATTGGAACATCCCATCATGCGTTTTACGCATGACCGGTTCCGTTATTTATTATTCTCATTGGAACATCCTCTTGGCAAATTTACCGACCGATTCCGTTATTTATTATTCGCTGAATATCCACAGTATATCGTTCGCACGACCGTTCCGTTATTTATTATTCTATCGAATAACTCCGTTCTGCAAGGCTGATCATCACATGTCCGGTGATTTCTTTTGTTATTCCATTCTTTATTATACTCAAATTGGTTAAAGTTTCGACTTATATACTCCATGAAATTAGTGAAATATCATTGATATTTGCGCCTCATCCAGTATCTTTTCATGAAAATATTCTTCTGAGCATTCTTGAATTTTACTCTACAAAGAAGTATCGCGTTGACAATTTGGACGTTATTAGTTCCTGATAAATTAATTCTTGAACTTATTTTATCAATTCTTATATCATTGTCATCATCCTCATGTTTATATTATGTTGAAAGTCATTTGTGGCTTCAGAAGTGCATAGATGGACTTGGTATGATTATAACTGTGGATTAATTCCAGATAATCATGGCCGTAATGTTACAAATGATGTGGTAAAAGTCTTCATTGGCCCGTAGTGCATTGATAGGCGGTTGTTGGCATGATCATAACCATCATGAATACACGAATATCTTTGGCCCGTAGTACATGGATAATTTGTGGTTGTGATACTAATGAATATCATCGGCAGTAGTCAAAGGATGATGTGGATTATTTATTGTTTGAGTCCCAAAGAATAAAAATGATGAAAAACCTTTTAAATCATAAAAGATAGTAGATTTTATTCTCTACTTGACTTTTTTTAATGGATTGTTTGTTCTGCTTCAGCTTAAACTTGATGTTTGTTATATTGTATCGGTTTTAACATCGTTGAAGGCTAACGATAATTTATTCTCAGTATTATCTTAGTCATAATATTTCTTCTCGGGCTAGTTGAGCTCACCCTTTTACTTTCATTGTTCTCTTCAAGAAATGAAACGTAATGTGACTAATCGAGAACCGGAGTGACTCATTCCGTATAATAAAGATTAGAGTCCTCACTATTCTGTTAAATAGTGTGATCATAAATGTAATGAGGACTCAATTGAGTGTGGATATTGTCTAGATGATAATATTTGTATTAAAACTCACAGCATATGTTTTGTCGTATTTTACACGACTGTTGTATAATTAAGTTATATTTGAATTTTGTACCATGTATTTGGCGACTCAAGATAGGTGATGTATACTTATTTTGGGGGCGTCACAATTCAGATGTATTCAGTCCTAAACAAACAACCTCTAAATCGTAGCAAACAAGTCTAACAAATACATTTAAGTTTGTTTGAAGTGTATACATATATATATTTGATTGTTTCCCTTACTGTATGATTTGTTTCCATATTTTTGTCCCTTATAGTTTCTAAAAGAGAATCAATATTTTCATAAATAAACTAGATACAAACCCGCGCTTTGCGGCGGGATTAATCATTTTGTTAATAATAAATTTATACATGCAATTAATAAATTAAAATATAATAAGAAGATGGTAGATTGTTGTATGATTATCAAATTTTAATAAAGATATGTTATATAAAGTTGCATAAAAAATTTTATGTGCAAATACATATCCAAGTATATAATTAATCTGATCACTAAATTCCAGAACATTACATAACAGTTGTGTGTGTGTGTGTGTGTATATATATATATATATATATATATATTAATGTCTTGATAAAAATGTTTATAATGTAACCAATATGGTTAAAAATGAATTTTCTATAATTATCATTTTTGAATATTATGGAATGAATTTGATATAATGTTATAGTTGTGGGTAATATTTAGAAATTTTGCAAAGTACGCAGAGTTGTTTATAATATTCGATTGGTTCGAGAATATTCAATGACGATCAGACAATCATTGGTGGACCCCACAACAAAATTATCATTTGATTGAGAAAACGACAAAAATATTTTATAAAAATAACGGCGGAAGTTTTATTGTTAATCGTTGAAACACCCAAGTGTTAAAAAGTACGCTATCTGGCGTGTATAAGTAGTACACTTACAGATTGATTATTGATGCTTACGTGAGAAGTCACTCGGTTTTGTTCAAATTATTGCTATAGTAATTGTTGCATAAAGATCTCATGTTATTTGATTCAATTATTGTCGATATTTTTATATATTATTAAATCAATAATTGAGACGACAGAGTTATTAATATTATTATTTTTACAATATTAATGGTGTCTGTAAGTTCCGCCAAAGAGAGATTTGGTCACCTAATCAATTACGCCAATAGGAGAAATCCTTATCGAAAGCCCCCTCTTTCACAGAACGACCGAGTCGATTAATAATGTGAATTATAATAATGATGATAAATGTTGTTAAAAATATTGATGGTATTTATATATATAAGTTTGTAATGTTTGTGGTGGGTGGAATATATATATATATATATATATATATATAATATTATGTGTGTGTGAGTGAAAAATGGTGAAAAAGTAGAATTTTGGTGAAAAAGTTTAATTAGTGGATTGAATATTAGTATTATATATATATATATATATATATATTATGTATATGTTTGAAAAGTGGTCAGAAGATGGGGGATTGATGTTGGTTACGGGGGGAAGAAAAAAATCAAGTGGTGTATATAATATATATATTATATTTTATTTTTGTTGCTTTGTTTTTATTGAATAGTTGTTTGAAATTAAGCATCTGTGATTCTCAAAGTTTTCATCCGTGAATTATACAACGATTACATTCGTGATTTTCTTGCATAGTGCCCTTCTATTCTCCTATAAATAGGATGCTTAGTTAGAATAGAAATCACACTAGAAATTCAGAGAAATTCTCTTCTATAATCTTGAGTGTATTTCTTTAGAGTTTTAAGAAGCTTTGAATGTAGTGCTAGCTTTCTTAAAGAATATTCTCGCCCTACCAGTCGAAATACTCTTCTTTTACGGTAAGGGGTATTATTTTTTTATATTCATGAAGAGAAACTTCATTATTCCATTCTTTATTATTCATTTGGAATAACTTTTGTATCTGTGATCACCCTATACTTGGTGATTTCGTTGTTATTCCATTCTTTATTATTTTGTTGAAACATCCTGCTCACATGGCGTTTTACTGCCGGGACCCGGTTCCGCCTTTTTATTATTCTCATTGGAATATCCTCAGATATGCATTTTACGGGACCGATTCCGTTATTTATTATTCTGTTGAATAACTCGTCTACGCCAAGGCACCGCATGCATGGTGATTTCTGTTGTTATTCCATTCTTTATTATTCGTTGAATATCCTCATCTTGTCATATTATTACGCCTCGACCGTTCCGTTATTTATTATTCCATTAGAATAACCTCGCCTATCATGTGATGTACCGCATGCACGGTGATTTCTTTTGTTATTCCATTCTTTATTATACTCACCGGTTAAAGTTTTGACTTCTATACTCCATGAAATTAGTGGAATATCCTCGATATTTGCGCTTCATCCAAAGATCTTTTCATGAAAATATTATTCTAAGCATTCTTGAATTTTATTCTACAAAGAAGTATCATGTTGACAATTTGGACGTTATTAGTTCCTGGATAAATTAATTCTTGAACTTGTTTTATTGAATTCTTATATCATTGTCATCATCCTCATGTTTATATTATTTTGAAAGTCATCTGTGGCTCAGACATAGATATGTAGATGGACTTGGTATGATTATGACCAGGATTATTCGGTATAATCATTACCGTAATGTTACAAATGATGTGGTAAAAATTCTCATTGGCCCGTAGTGCATCGATGGACGATTGTTGGCATGATCATGACCATTGATGAATAAACGAATATCCTCGGCCCGTAGTACATGGATAATTTGTGGTCGTGATACTAATGAATATCCTCGGCAGAAAGTGCAGAGAGATGATGTGAATTATTTATTAAGTTGAGTCCCAAATGATAAAAGTGATGAAAAACTTTTAAATCATAAAAGATAGTAGATTTTATTCTCTACTCACTCTTTTAATAGATCAGATGTTCAACCGCAGCTTAAACTTGATGTCTATCAGATTTTATCGCTTTAACATTGTTGAAGACTAATGATAATTTATTATGTATTATCTTAGTCATAATATTTCTTCTTTGGGCTAGTTGAGCTCACCTTTTCTTTCTTTCATTGTTCTCTTGAGGAAATGAGAACGTAGCAGGACTAAATGGAAAACTATGTTGATTTTTCCCGGATGATAAGATTAGTAGTCCTCACTATTCATTAAATAGTGTGACAATAAATATAATGAGGACTTATTCTCGAGAGTGGATATTGCCTAGAAGACAATATTTGTATTAAAACTCACAACTTTCTTGTTGTATATTAAAGATTATATTTGTATTCTGTACCATGTATTTGGCGACTCAGAATAGGTATTTTGGGGGCGTCACAACAACAGAGGAATGCAACTCTAAATTTAGATTTAGGTATATTTTAATTTTAATTTTAGTTTTTAATTTCATAAATTTAACAATTGTTTTAGAAATTTTTGTAATTGTTTATAGATTCTTTGTTTTTGTACTTTTATAAAATTAGGGTTTTTACTTCTTGAAGCAACACTTCAACTGGGATGATTTGTTAGTGGAAACTTGTGAATTTTGTGCATTGCATAACATAGTTGTCCCGAGGATGGAAGATATTTTTATGTTTCAAGGGAGATCACGATGCAATATTGAAGAAATCACAAACCTTCATTGCTTTAGGGTTCAATTATTTTTCACTGTGATTGATAGTCAACTTGGGGAGTTGAATGACCGTTTTGACACAAATACAAAGTTACTTTCAAGTATATCATGTTTATTTGTTGCTGAAATTGTCTCTACTTTTGTACGTTGCTACTGCAACTGTTGAAAGGAAATTTTCAGCCATGAATATTGTAAAGAATGAACTCTGTAACAAAATAGGAAATGAATGGATGAATGACTGTTTAGTAACTATTAAAAATGACGCTATCATGCAACAATTTCAAGTAATGAAATCTCGAAAAATATTATTGTAAATAATATTTACGGATTGTTTAATTTTGTGATTCATTTGATTAAATTTTTATTTGTAAAAGAATTTTTTTTTCGAGTTTGACCCTACTGAATTATCAGGCTGGATCCGCACATGTCATTACTTACTTGACGCCCAAAAAATGTTTGTTTTCTTTTACCAGTTGACATCTTTTAAAATATTTTTGTACATATTAGGATTTTTAATAGTGTTCTAGTTTTACCCCATATAATAACTTGTTTGTCAATTTTCTAAAATATTCAGTCCCCCTCCGTGCAATATATATTTATGACATTTAACTTTTGAATTATTTATTTTTGTCATTTAAATTTCATGTAGTTAATTTTTATGTCATAATGAGGAGGCCCATGAGCATGAGCATGAGCATGAGCATATGAAGGGTGAAGTTACAAGGGGACAAAAGTAGTATGAATTAGGAGTATATTTTAACGGTGAGGAATGAGGATGAACGGGTACCTCATAATTATTGGGTTGGATTGGATTGGATTGGATCGGATCGGATTGGATTGGGTCTAAAAGCTTAAGAAATAATTAACACACATAACACGTACTTGGTTATACGTGTGACAAGACAAGACAAGACAAGAAAAGCAACTTGTGCGTGCGTGCATTTTAACGTTAATGTTCAACTTAATTAATGAATGTGCGGTTATTAGTGTGTAGTATAGTATTTGTTTATTGACTCGATACCTTGTTCTAGTGTTGTGGATTAGATGATTGATGAGTGTGGAAAGGAAATTGAAGAGGGAGTCGGCCAAGCCATCACACCTTCTCCATCCTTCAATTTCAATCTTTATCAACTTATCTCCTCCTCCAGATACCCACTACCAATCCATGGACGTCAAGCAAGGCATCTTCTAGGATGAGACAATTAAGTGAAAATCCAACATTATATTTTTATATGTATTTTTACATAGTTTTTTTTATATAAACACGAAGATGATGAGAATGATATATGTTTTTAAACGGAATGGTTTTTATCTAATTCTTTAATTAATCTTGAAAAAACAAACATAAAATTAAATTATTTTAACTTATCCCATGAATAATCTCATAAAAAATAAACACGTGATTAGACTATTTAATCTTAGAATTAATATTTTTGGGATTATAATCTCAAGAATTATAATTTCGGGATTATAATATATACTTTCAAAATAAACATAGCCTTAAAACTATTAAGCCATTTTATAATCTATAGATTAATAGTTTCAAGTTTAAATTTGAGAATAAACAAAACACTTGATTAATATTCCAATCCAAAATATAATCATTACAAATAAAAATAACCTTAGTATATGTCAATACAATTACGAATGTCATAAACTATTTAAATATTATTACTAGTTATAATATTTATTTTTTTAAAAATTTAAAAGAATCATGGTAATTTTAAAATTTCAAATATCACAAATTGATTTATTATTGATTTTATAATTTAAAATGAAGAGAATATATCTGATATTTTTATATTTTTAAATTGATATTTAATATTTTTAAGATGTCGAAATTTAAATATAGAACACAAACGATACAGAGAAAATAAGTCCAGAGGATGTTAGAGGATATTTTCTGGTGTAAGAGAGATCATGTAAAAAAAATGAAATGTCGAAAAAACTGATATTCCTACATGTTTTGTTTTATAACCAAATCAGTTAACATGGACTCGCTTAATAAGCAAATTCACGTGACACAATCCGCCATGTCAGCAAGGCATCCAGGTCACATCTTGTGAATCTTTCAGCTGTTATCCACGTGTTTCCCGCAGTTCCATTAAAAATATCGAAAAACAACATATTTACAAATTCCCAGCCGTTAATTTTTCAGCCCTTTTCTTCCTCATACTTTTCCTCCTCTGGTTCGTCATCTCCCTTCCACAAGCACCTCATATACACTCTCCCATCTTTTCTGAACTCAAAACCCTCACGCTCCAAAACTCTAGAAACCTCGATTTCCACAACCATGAATACGGCGGCGGCGTCTTCAAGCTCCATCGTCACGGCGGAAAAGGCTCTCTCTTTCATCTCAAAGGGCTGGAGAGAAGTCAAAGATTCAGCCGATGCTGATCTCCAATTGATGAAAGACAGAGCAAATTCCTTCAAAACCCTTGCCTCCTCGTTCGACCGAGAGCTGGAAAACTTCCTCACCTCTGCCTCCAGATCCACCTTCTCCGTCCCCTCGATCTCCGCCGCTTCCTCTCCGGGAGAAATTGACTTTGTTAAGCGTTTACAACCGAAATTCACTGAGTTTCGCCGCGCCTACTCGTCGCCTGACTTCAGCCGCAGGGTTTTGGAGAAGTGGAGCCCTAGGTCGAGGCTCCGGATCGATTTGTCCGCGATTAAGAAGGCGATTGTGTCGGAAGTAGAGGATTTTGAAGAGAGGGACAGGTTTCGGCGGGGGATAAGAGCGAGGTTTAGGGAGGAGAGAGAAAATGACGAAGGGCTTCTTAGTGATTGGGAGCCAATTAAGACAATAAAGTTGCGGTTGCGGGAGTTCGAGCAGAGGAATTCGTCGTCGGAGATTTTTGGAGGGTTCAAGAATAGCGAGTTCGTTGAGAAATTGAAATCTAGTTTGGTACGTTATCCGGTTTCAATTTTTTTACTCGTTAGTCTCAACTCTCAATTTGTAATCGGTTGGGAAAATTGAATTTTTTCTTCACAATTAACATCAGTTTTTCTATTCCTGACCTATTGCAAAAGAAGTGAATTTAACTTTATTATAAGTTGGTCAAAAAACACGAAGAAGAATCCTCCCTGCCTTTTATTTTTGGTCAAATAAACTTTTTGAGAGGCATTACCAGTCTGTCACCCAACCTGTAACTTATAACTCATGCCAATTTACTATCATCGGATCCGGTTACAAACATGAAAACTTTAACTTCATGATAAATTGGTCAATTGAATATTTGTCAATTAACCAAAGTTAACATCATGATAACCACTCCCCAAGTATCATCAATCCTTCAGTTCCATTACCATTACCATTACCATTTTTAATTTCAACAGAGAATAAAAGAGAGAATGAGAAATCTTACCGGCATGATAACTCTTGTTTTCTAATATTTAAAATCTCGTCATTGGTAATTAGAAAGCATGCATCATTTTTCTTCCAGTCTACTGAAGTGGTTTCCATGCAAAATATAATAAATTGCATGAGTTAAATCACATCCCAGGCCATAAGATGACAATTTAATTTTTCTCTTGTCATTGGTATTCTTACTTATTTTTCAGAAATCAATATACAAGGAGCCAAATGAAGCAAAGGTGCGTCTCTAACCCATATAATCCTTCTTTTGTGTTTTCCTTTTTCGGAGTGCTCGATTCTTATTACAACTTTTAGAACATAACTTCTCTTTGGTTGCTGGAGAGGTTTTAGGAGAATAGGAATGAAAAATAAGATATTGAAAGTTGTAGTACTTGGTAGTTTTTGTTTATATTGAAGGTTGATTAGGCTAACAACTGAATAGTATTAGTTTTTTGTTATGGACACTAACATCTATGTGATGTGTTGCTATCCATGTTGGGGGTGTTTATCTTCTGAGTAGCTCGTGTTGGTGATAAACGTTTTAAGATCCGGTGCTTGTGAACGCCCAATATGCGGTTCATATTTTATTCCATCCTATAGAAATAACTATCTCCCTATGTAGTTGAAATTTGATTATATGGAAATAAAATGGATATAATTAATTTACAACCTATATTTCAGTATGGTACAAGATCAAGTATGCTAAATTGTTTCTTTATTGTACATCTGACTTAGGAAGTTCTGCCTCTGGACTTGCCAGAACTTTTGGCATATTTGGTTAGGCAGTCTGAGCCCTTTTTGGATCAACTCGGGGTCAGAAGAGGTGAGGAAGTTTATCATATATGTTTTTTTTGCATCTGTTTGCATGACTAGCATATTGTTAAATTTTACTATTTGAGTTATTTACTTGTATTATGGTATTGTATAGTTGATGAATTGTTAAATTCTGCAATTTGTATAGCCATAAGATTTACTTGTCTTACAGTGAGAAAAAAGAATACTCCCTCTGTCCCACATTATTTACAACTCTTTTTTTAGTGTGCGGCACAAATTTTAAGACGTGCAAAAAAATATATTTGTAATATTATATTTTCAAATAATGTGGGAAGGAGGGAGTATATTCTTTTCTATCTTCTCGCTAGTTTTCCATTGACCATCCATGGACATAAATCTATGGTTTGCATTCGTTTATGTGGATATTCATATCCTTCTTCTCTGTTTTCAGAAATTCGTTAATTTCTTCTTGGAACATAAAGATTATTGTGTATTTAGATTTTGTCAAGTAATATAAACTTTGAATCTAACCTATCAGAAAAAAGTAAAAAATATAGGAGTATATTAACTTTGTAGCTAAGGATTATGTAGTCATGTAGAATAAGCTCTAGTGAACTTGCTCAAACTAGTGTTTGAATGTATGTAACTCCAAGGCAGAAGTGGAAACTCAAGCCTGCCTGCCTTCCATTCACAAACAAAAAGGTTCAGTACCGAAGAAACTCATATCTGAAAATATTTGGCAGAACTTTTTATTGGTCACATTTTAAATGTAAAATTACCTGCCCTCACTATAAACTTCTTTACTATTAAGAAAGTTCAAGATTTTCTTTTACTGATAAGCTTGTTATTTCTCATTTCTTATACGGATCTGGCCATCTTGGATGGGGATTGTGGGAAGGCAGATGAATGGATATGTAGCAGCATGTCTCATAACTGCCCTGCTATTTTGTTAATTTTTCATCTATACTTGGTTCAGACGGGTTCCTTCCTTGGAAGCAGGGAGGACTTTACACTTGACCCCTTACTAAAGCGTGCATCTCAAATTTTCAGGCCTTTGGTGTGAGCCATAGGAACTAGTCTACCTACGCACCTATGCTGGAATATCATGCCAAAATTCTAGGAAAGGCCACCTCTACATTTATAGCACACTTGGCATTGACTTCTTAACCTTGATCTTTACCCCAAATCGCCTGTTTTCTTTATAGATAAAATTGCTTAACAATGCAACACTTGTCCTGTTTTTACACATTTGTAGTTTTTTGATCAAGAAAGCTAGATTATTGTGCATAACTGCTTTCTTTACGGTAACTAGTTCATAAATTGTAGTTTTTCTTTGTGCTGGCAAAGCTCATGGATTTTTTTTTTTTTTGAACCGCTTGGGATAAAAGAAGTTTTATTAGAAGATACGAGAGAGACTACATGGATAAAACAAAAAAAAGAAAAAGAGAGAGACTACAACAAAAGGAAATGAAAAAAACACTAGAAACACAAAACTACAAGGAAAAAAGGCGGATTCCAGTACCCTATTAATCAAGAGGTCAAAAAATGAAATACGCGATATGAAAATTTAGACACTGTGGGGAAGAATGATTTTTTATGATGTCCAAATTTATATACATGCATTTATCAATTCTACCAAGATCAGAAAACTATAAGGAAGTAATTTTTCAGGGCTATTTTGAACTTTTAGAAACTTAGAGGACTAAATTAAAAACTAAGGGGTACTTAATGTTTTCTAGAGATATTTATCTCTATTCCTCGATCTAAAATACTTTCGGTCGCTTAGAAGAAAGAAAAAGTCTTCTTCTTCTTGTCGATTCTTCTTCTTCTTCTTTCTCTTTTCGATTGATTCTCGATTCTTCTTCTTCTTCATCATCATCGCCATGGATTGTTATTACGTGATCCGGATAAAGTGCCAAGACTTTTGAGCACAAATCCCTTTTGTGGTTTTAACGGTCAATTTTAATATTTTTTAGTCTTACATTTATCCAAAGATTTTTTAAAGTCAATTTTAATATTTTATCTTACATTTATCAAACAAAACAATAATATAAAAAAAATATAATAAAGATAATAAAGGTCTTTGTTTAAAGTTCAAACACATATCTTTAATGTATTAGTTTTATTCATAAACAAGATTGCTATTAAATAATACTCCCTCCGTATTAAAAGTCCCGTGGACTTTTCAATTTAAAAAAGAGGAATAAATTCAAAATTGTCCATAATAATGTCAAAATATGGAAGAAATTAATAAGAAAAGTATGAGATATTTAATCTACGGGTATAATAGAAAAATGTAAAAAGTTTTGTTATTAAATGTTTAACATCAACCCAAAATAGTAATAAGGATAATTATCAAGTTGAGGGAGTAAAATTTAAAATTTCAAAAATTAATTCAATATTAAAATTTAAGAAACTAAACATAAATTTATGCTAAATATTTCAAATGTATCATCATTTATATAATTTGAAGTTGGTATAAGTTCAAAAATTATAAGCTGTAATAAAATTATCTATTTTGACTTGATCTTGTTCACTTCATGTATTTGATGAATTAATTATGAATATGGTAAATTATTAGAAAAATAAATATATCAAGATCTGGTTTGGATAATTATTAAAATAAAAAAACCTATATGCCTAGGCCTCGCCTGCCCGCCCAGGCCCCGCCTAATTTCTTGGAGTAACTTTTTGGCCTAGGCGAGGCGCCAGGGGGGCCTAGCGCCTAGGTGGCCGCCTAGGCCGCTTTTTAGAACACTGCTCAAGGCACCCATGGCAGAGGTCCACATAGAAATAAGGTAAAACATATTATCTCGCTGTACAACGAAAGATAGAAATCTACTTTAAAAATCTGAGTATACGCACAGTCCAAATCGCCAGAAAACATAAAAAAGATTCCAAAGCATCCTCACCTCCTTGCATCTTTCCTCCTTGCAAAACCTCCAAACCGTGTGTAAGCAGTAAATCCTCAAAGGAGGCGGGATGCACCAACTCCTCCCTACACTCTGAAAATCGAGTTCCACAAACGCCAAGCTATAGGACAATGCAAAAGTGAATGTGGCCCATAATAATATGGTCACCTACATGAGTTGGTTTCTCATGCTTTATGGATAGTGTCTAACGCGATAACCTTTTAAAAATTACAATAAATACCAGTTCATCTATAACCATGCAAAATTTTCAAAAAAGATTTAGAAATTTCTCATTATGCAGGTCGTAGGGAAACGACTATAATGATTTGGCTTTAAATTCTTCTGTAGTCAGGTATGCTAGAGGCATATAAAGAATCCAGGAAGTTGCATGCCATTATAGGTTAGCACTTTCACGGGTATTCATTGGTTCATGGGAACTTTTGAATGTTAACTCTTACCTGACAAGTTAAATTCTGCAATGATGGCTCGAGGTTTATTATTATATTTTAATTTTTAAATCTACACCATTTGTGGATTCCTTCAGCTGGAATTATATATAGAATGTGCTCTGGGTTCAAATATTAATGTTTTTATATTCCTCTATGGTGGCAGATATATCTGACAAGATAGTGGAAACCTTGTGCAGCAAACGCAAGAACCAGCTTCCACTAGGTTCTCTTCCTGAAAGAGAGTCTTCCATTGTCGGAAGTGATAACATTAGCGATGAATTGGACATAAGAATATCTAGTGTCCTTCGAAGCACAGGGCATTGTTACGAGGGTGGGCTATGGACCGACTCTACCAAGCATGTTGTGTCAGATGGGAAAAGGCATGTTGCTATCGTGACAACTGCTAGTCTACCTTGGATGACAGGAACAGCTGTAAACCCTTTGTTTCGAGCAGCATATTTAGCGAAGTCTGCAAAACAAAATGTTACTCTTTTAGTTCCATGGCTTTGTAGAGCAGATCAGGAACTAGTTTACCCAACCAATCTGACTTTTGGCTCACCAGAAGAGCAAGAGGTCTATATACGCAAGTGGCTTGAGGAACGGGTTGGTTTTAAGGCTGATTTCAAAATATCATTTTATCCAGGAAAGGTAGTTCTCTCTTTATTTCAGTTCCTCCATAAAGCAATTAATAATAGTAGCATTAAATTAAATTCTGTGTAATGTTCTCATTTGTTTCAGTATTCAAAAGAAAGGCGAAGTATAATGCCTGCTGGAGACACTTCTCAATTTATTTCATCGAAGGATGCTGACATTGCTATCCTGGAAGAACCCGAACATCTTAATTGGTATTATCATGGCAAACGCTGGACTGATAAATTCAACCACGTTGTTGGTATTGTTCACACAAATTATTTGGAATATATCAAGAGGGAAAAGAATGGGGCTCTCCAAGCTTTCCTTGTGAAACATGTAAATAATTTGATCACAAGAGCTTATTGTCACAAGGTATGGTTCTACGCTGGTGGATTATCATATATTCTTCATGACTTATATCTTGCATTGCACATGATTCGAGAAAAGTTCTCGGATAAATGATGGTTAAATATTTTTCAGAGTCCGAAATTTGTTCAAGTATTATCTTCAACGGATCTCAAACATACAAGATATGCGTTACTGAATTGTAAATGTTGTCTACTCAGGTTCTTCGCCTTTCGGGCGCTACCCAGGATTTACCTCGATCTGTAGTTTGCAATGTTCATGGCGTGAACCCGAAGTTCCTAAAAATTGGGGAGAAGGTGGCTGCAGAAAGGGAGTGTGGCCAACTAGCCTTCTCAGAGGGAGCATATTTCTTAGGCAAGATGGTATGGGCAAAGGGATATAGAGAATTGATAGATTTGTTGGCGAAACACAAAAATGACCTTGATGGCTTTAAGTTGGATGTGTATGGGAATGGAGAGGATGCTCATGAAGTTCAGAACACAGCCAAAAGGTTAGATTTGAATCTCAAATTTATGAAGGGCAGAGACCATGCTGATGATTCTCTCCACGGGTAAGCAGTTTAAATCAACATATTATTCCTCCGAAAGGGACGGCATTTGAAATCACTCCCTCTTTTCTTTTCTTTTTTTCCTTTTCAATTTATAAGTTTAATATTAATTTGCTATCTCCACAAGTACTTTTGCTAGTTTCACAAGTCCTGTAATGAAGATGGGTTTAACGCTATTCACATGTAAGAAAGAAGCTTTTGGAACTAGCATAAGTAGTTGTGGCCTGTGGGAGTAGTCTGCCACATTTTTAGGGCATGATTTCAAAAGTATTGCAATGAATATAAAAGTTAAGATAACTGCCTTTAAATCAATTTGAGCACAACTTTGTTGCTGTGAGCGTGCAACAATGTTTAATTCTGGGAGTTAACTTAAATAACTTTTTGTGAAATAACCAGTCCTTGATCAGACTACAGCTTCTTTGCTATATTATTGACTTTATGCTACTAGGAATAACTTTGCAAACAAAGTTGGTCATAAACGAACCCATCTCATTTTATTTCCCATGGTGATATGTTCTCTTTGCTTGCAGTTACAAAGTCTTCATAAATCCCAGTGTCAGTGATGTGCTCTGCACGGCCACAGCTGAGGCTCTTGCAATGGGAAAGTTTGTTGTTTGTGCAGATCACCCATCAAATGAGTTCTTTAGGTCATTTCCAAACTGTTTGACCTATAAAACCCCTGAAGATTTTGTTGCAAAAGTCAGAGAAGCAATGGCTAATGAGCCTCAGCCTCTTACTCCTGAGCAGCGGTATAACCTTTCATGGGAAGCTGCGACTCAGAGATTTATGGAGTATTCTGAGCTTGATAAGGTTTTAACTAATGATGGAACACAATTTAACAAAACTAATGGCATCAAGAAATCAGTTTCAATGCCTAACCTATCAGAAATGGTTGATGGAGGGTTGGCATTCACCCACCACGTTCTAACCGGCAATAAGTTTCTTAGGATGTGTGCTGGGGCAACACCTGGGACACTTGAGTACGACGCATCTACGACACTCTAAAGATCTCCATCTCTTACCTCCACAGGTAATGAATCCTGTTTATGGCTGGTAGTTGAATACAATATTGACCTGTATATTTGTAGTCCCCTTATGTATAACGTAGAGTATTTCTAGTAGGAGCCTTTAGTCATGCTTGTGCTTAAATATAATTGAAGAGAAGTGTAGTGTAGTGTTCCTTTGTTATTCGTAGTGATCTTTCTTTAGCATCATATCATGGCTGTGTGGGAGTTAGTTCAGCTATATAGTTATTTCAAAATTAGTGATAATGCGTTGCTTTTTTGATTTTTTTTAATGAAATCTAATTAAAAATTAATCTTTCTTTGATTAAGTAGTACAATTACAAATTATTTAATACATATGTAATAAATAGGTAAAATGATTTGGTCTAACGAAAAAAGAAAAAGTAGAAGATAAGAAGGTGATTTTATCTTATAATAATTTATATGGAATTGATATTTGTAGAGACATTGTTATATTTTAACAAGGATTCTCATGGTAAGTTGGTTTTTACTCGTGTGAGATAAAAGCTAGTGAAAATATCAATCTGTAATTATATATGTAGTCATATCGTATGATTCTAACAAAAGCTTTACTACTGATAATTGTTGTATTATGTTTATTTTCTACTCCTCTTGTCGTATATATATATACATTATATATGATCCAAATCACACCCAAAATATTGTATTATATAAAAATTCAAGTATTATAATTATTATTTTTTTTAGTAGTTTTTTTTAAAAAAAAAAAAATTAACGGTCCAGATTTTGTAAGATTTATTAGTAGATTTTGATTAACGGTCCCGGACAGGATCCATTTCTTATATATATATATATATATATATATATATATATATATATATATATTATGAGGGTAAGAGTATCTGAAAAAAAAAAAACTTTATATAGAGAGAAGAAAGGAATGCACAAGATTTCTAAAAAGAAGTTTGCACTTATTTTCCGCTTAGCATAGAAACACCAGCACTCGATGGTTAATTAATTACAAGGATAAGCAAAGCAAAAATAGGAGGGATTGGGATAGCTTTTCCTTTATACATATAATTTTCCCTGTGCAAAATTAATTCTCACGTACACAAATAGTGAGATTATTTACTACTAATTATTTAAATAATACCCCGTACTCACTTATATACTTGAGTACTCCTCTAATGTGCTGGTAACATATTAATAATATATATATACAAGAACATATGTAGTACTAATTTACATATATTCCCATTTTACCATGATAACAACATGGTTAAGAGCCAATATTTTTTCAGACATTGGGGTACTTGATGACAATCTTGAAAGAAGCATGGTCAGAAAGTTGATGGATTGATTCGGAAACTTTTTCAACGCATTTACTAATATCAATCAGTAGAGATGCAACTGTAATGGCCGGTATGATTTCCAGGAGGTCTGCTTTGCCTAGTAGTACTGGAGAAGCTTTGAGTGCACCTTTAAGCTCGTCAATGGCTGCTTTGGAATTTCGAATGTGTGTTGTGGCAGCAGATGGACGGGTCATAGCTATCAATGATGAAGCTAGTTCTTTCAAGGCTTTTCCGGATTCTGAGCTCATCTTTGTGCATGGTTCTTGAATCATTCTTCCAAATTCTGATGGTGCCTGCAACAGTAATTAGTTAGTTTATAATTATGATGTATGAAATTCAGAAGAAAAAAAAAGAAAAAGAGTAGCCATTAATATAGTGTATATATATATATATATATATATATATATATATATATATATATATATATATATATATATATATATATATATATATATATATATATATATATAGTACTTGAAGGTCAGTGTTAATGTAGCCATTAAGAGCTTCAACATGGTATGCACACTGCCTAATAAGGGTTCCAATCTTCAAGTATTGCTTCCATGGGTGACGGAACCCGAAACTCCCATGACCCGGTTCCCACCATGCAAAATTTGCCTGCAATTAACCAACAATTAACATTTATATGATATCAATTATATTGGATAACTAAATTTAAAAAAAAAATGTTAGAGAGAGTGTGCTTACTAACCAGGGATTCTTCAGTCTGTTTTGTACTGAGAACACTTTTATAATCTTGAAGAAATGATTTGTCATTCCTACAAACAGTACCATCTCCCCCTCCTTCCTCAGATAGTTTAAAATATTCACCTCCAAATCCTGGAAATATTATTAATTACAATATTCATGTTCTCTAAGCAATTAAACATAATAAAATGACTAATATATTCGATCGATAAATTATAATTAAGCAGAGGGTTTTTAATTAATTTATTAATTAGCATCTTAATTTCAGTTATATATATATATATACCTTGTAAGAAGCAGGCAAGCTTTTCCATATTGAGAGCAAGCAGGTTTTGAAGATCGTGACCAGCCCAAACAGGGCAAACGAATATGGAGATTATCATGCAGGAAGCAACACCGATGATGATTGTTAATAAACGTTGGTGGGCCAACTCTATTATTTTGTCTACTCGATAACCCGAAACAGTTACCAAACTGAATGTCAATATAAATATCACCACTCCATAATCATACCTCTTCTTGATATGGGCAAAGAATCTTATAAATGTAGATGTTGCAGCTGTATATATTATTCATTTAACATTTTAAAACAATAATTAAAATTTTACTCCAATATAGTAATTTAGAACACAACAAGTATAATAATAATAATAATAATAATAATAATACCTAGAAGGAAGACGAACAACCCGAGAAGATAGGGCTCTCCTTTCTCTCCAAGGAGGCTAGCTAAGTAATTAGTTCCAACTCCTAAAACACCTGCTGAAAATGTCGCAAATCCTCTATTCAAACCTTTGCTTAAGGTTCCGCCTAAAATAAAAATAAAAATAAAATAATATTACCACATTATATTTACGTACTTTATTCAGAATTAATTGAAATATATTCATTCTTATGTACCGTAGAAAATGATTGATAACACATGCATGCATGGTCACTATAAAAGTTTATATGTTGACTGGATTTTGCGGGCATTGGTCATCGTAAGATTTGGCGGACAGAATTTTAAAAATATAGAGCCATATCGCAGACGTGATGCATGAAAGCACAATGTACGTACGTACGTACGTACTCATCCGCAACACTATATATATATATATATATATAGTCCGGATGAAAGAGAATAATAATTTATCATCCATAACATTAATATTTAATTGTGATGCTAATGGGAGAATAGTTTTCTATCACATCCGCAAGCTGATGGTTCCATATATATTTTTAAAATCTAACCCACCAAATCTTGCCGACTCATCTAGTTAAGAAATCAACTCATCTAAAAACTTAAATATTAAAAAGAGACAATGTATATCATATCTAATACTATTAAATACAACTTTATAAAGAAAGGTTACATTAATTAAAGTGCATTTGCACTATTAAATTAATTATAAAGGCAACGTGCACAAGCAACCAATTTATCTAAAAACTTTAGTTATTAGAAAGAGGCTAATAAACACACACATACACATATATATATATATATATATGTATATATATATATATACATATATATATGTAAACTTACCGACTGTAAATTCCAAAACTACCACGACGGTTAATAAAGCCCACATTCCTGCTACACCAAAGCCATTATATAAAGGCCTGGTATAGTAGATTAAGGAGACGAGTGTGAGAGCTACTGCCACCTTAATAGAGTGTATGATTCTTCTTGGATCATCTTGTCCTAGCTTCTTTGTTGCTTTCACAGCCTCACCCATTTTTGCCTTAAACTTGCAAAACAAAGCCTTAAAGCAACCACATTCCCGAGCCATAAGGCCGGCTTTGTCATGGGATGCTGGTGAATCAATTTCCATGGCTAGCCACCTAGCTATGGACCAGAACCCTATTTTATAAAATTAATTATATTAGGAGATATATCACTATCAGAGCTTATCAAGTGAAAAATGAAGAGCTAGTAGCTCTTGGAGGTGGAAATTAATGGAGTGCAATCTTTATTTGAAAGAGAAAAGAGATCAGTTGCTTATAACTTATAGGGAGGTGGAAAGATAAATGCATTTAATTACAATGACCTCACCAACACAAATTTATAACTCTAGAAAAGTTGAGTGGAATTTATGAATTGGATTGTTTCAGAAATATATTAATGGTGCATGCAAAATATTACATATGGCGTTGAAATAATATTAGTCTCTTTTGTTTGACCAGACGAGTAAGATTTCTTTATTTGGAGTGAGCAAAAGTGGACGCTGCTGGGGTTTTACTAGCATACTAGCTTTGGTTAACCCATACTCACTCCATCCCAAATTATTTTTTTTGACCATTTACACATTTATTAAAAAAATATAACTATTATGCCAAATTTATCACTAAAATAAAATTATACGCATAATTATATACGTAATTTGGGAATTATACACTTATGAGGATAAAAATAAATGAATAAGGTAAATTTGTAATATAACCACTTTAATTGTCTTGAAAGAGAGTAAACTTAAAACAACATGTATTATATATTTAAAGCAACAGATAATTTGGGACGAATGGAGTATTATTTTAATTGCTATACAAAACATCATCATCCCACTAGTAAAAACTAAAAAGCTGATATTATGGATAATTAATTGTATTGATAATGTTGTACACTTAACACAATGATCAAGTTATGAGAGATCACGTACATAATTTGTTTCTTGTTTTTATAGCTTCACTGCGCATGCACGCCTAAGGTTATTAAAGGAATTGATTTTATATATCCGATAGTTGGTTACTTTAATTGTATCAGATAATTAGCTAACCGCAGCATTTTTCATGGCTCTAATTTGTTTAATAAATTAATTTAAGGAAAGTAAAGGGATTAAACAATGATCATTGATAAAATATAATTAATGGCCTCAAATTGATCAAATTTAAAGGGTTCTTCCCTAATAATCTCATGTTAATATATTTTATAATATATACAAAACAGACGATATAGGAGTCACGATTTGCAGGCGTAAAATCAATTTCGAAAGTCTAGATTTAGTCCGACACAAATTAAAATATTTTTCATTATCAAAAACAAACAAACAAAGAAACGAACGACCAGACTAGAAGAGTTTTTTTTTTTTGGGTCAGTTAGACATAATTAATCTATATGTATTTATGTAATTTACATGACTAATTGATGGCATTTAATTATGTGTGATGTATTACATGCATGCATTCTATGATTTTATTCTTCTATGTCATAAAAGGAACTAGGAAGAAACTAGAAACTACTCCAAAAAAAAAAAGTATTAAATGCTCCAAGATCACACTTCATAAATGCAATGAGATTATCCTTTTTTAGTTTTTGGTAAATACCTAGAAAGTACTTTAAGTACGGTTTTTAATGTGCCTCACGGGTCCCTTCAAAAGAAACGAGTAACTGGATGGATTTCTCTTTTTCTGCACCAAATTACGCAATCATATACTCTACGGAACAGATAGAATTTGCTATATATATATATATATATATATATATATATATACACTGTCGAATTTATGATAAGCAGACATGCTCAAATGTCATCTCGAATTTATGATAAGCAGACGTGCACAAAAGTCAGCCTTTTACATACTCCGGATTTATTAAAATAATAGTATATAGTATATAATATTAGAGTTTTAAATAAATTCTCAATTTTCTTTAATATTTTCGCTTATCAATATCTAATATTTTTAAGACTTAATTAGACAATATTGTACCATTATGAAACAGAAGTGTACGGTGAATAATGTCTTAATTTGATGATTAAGAGCGACACTGCAACACGGATAAAATTATGTGTAACAACGGTACATAAAAAGTTATGCATTAACAGTAAAATTCATGTATTATTTATCAATAAAAATATGTAAAATATTTAATTGTAAGTCCTTTTACCTATTTTCTCTTTTTTTATACTACTATGTATGCACAATTTTTTTTATTATTATATATAATTGGTGTTCTTAATATTACTCTTGTAACATTCGATTATTGTTTTTTTTTCTTCTTGTTGTGGTCTTCAGTGGCGGAACCAGAATATTTTTAGAGGAGACTCAAAATACAGTAGTAAAATTTTTTTTATTTATTGACGGTTGAAGTGCTTCTTTCAAATTCATTTTGCCCAATTATAATATTTCACAACATCATTCCAACCCTTGTCAACCTTTGATCAGTTGTGAGTCTAATGACTTTATATATATATATATATATATATATATATATATATTAATTTCTTTTGAACTATGATACTATTAATCAGACTTTGAAGTTTTTAGTCAACTGTTTGGTTACTTTTATGGATAAATTATAAATTATAATATTATATATTCAAAACCTTATATTGTAGTTCTAGTAATCTTCCTTGGAGACAACTAATTAGAGGAGTCACTCAAAGCAAGAAAATGAATTAAGTTATTGTCATTTACAAAAACAAATAATACCAATGTATGATTAAATCAGTAAGACAAATGAATGCAATATTAATAAATTAATTATCAAACTTATTTAACATTATTTTATCTTATAGTAATATTGTTAATTTATTATAGGTGAAAGGATATGAGGAAGCAAATGAATTAATACCATCTCATAATAAATATCAAATTTAACTAATATTAGCATGCTTCAGATTCCGGAGTTGGGGGTCATATGACCACCCTGGCCCCCTAGTTTCGCCAGTGGTGGCCTTGTGAGAGTTTCTTTCTCCTTTATTTAGGAGTTTGTATTCTGAATCATAGTGTGAGTTTATTTAATAGGAGGACATTATTTTCACATGTGTTTTTTTATATTTTCACATTATTATCTCCCACATGAAGTTGAGACCCATTTTATATATGCTCATGTGAGAAAGGATTATATGAACATACATATCACACTACAAGAAAAAAGCTTATCAACGACCGCTTATTCGCGATCGCATAAGGTCGCAGATATAATGTGGTGGCATGTAATTAATATGGTCGTTATGCATGCATGACAACAACTTTAGCAACCTACGGGTTTGTGGCCGCTATATATAATGGCCAATTCGTTCTTTGAAATTTGAGTCATAAGTGAGCTTGACTCACATTGGTGTTGTGGTCCACGTGTTTGTGACCACCATTAGCGACCACTGTAGTCGCTAAAGTACATCCTCGGTTCATAAACGATCGCTGCTAAACAGTAGCGACCATATGTGGTCGCTAATAAAACGGTCGCTGATTTTTATTTTAAAAAAAATTGACAGTTTGGTGGATTTTCCTAAAAAAATTGTTCCTGTTTGTACCTAATTTATATCCCAACACATAGTATTTATATATAAACTAACATTCTTATAAATCCATATATATATATATATATATATATATAAAATTAAAAACCAACACAATATATATATAAACATCCACACACGTATAAACAAAAATTGTCCGACTAAAATAGAATATGTATAGGTTAAACAATTTATCGTTATACGATCACCAAATGTCCTACATATCCATTGGAATATATCCTAACATCAATTAGACATGTTAACATTATAGACATAATCAAAAATTGTCTGACTAAAACGAACTTGGTTTCTTCATTCTTAATTACTTTCTTAAGTGTTATGTCTAAAGTGTGCTAAAATAAACATGCAAAACTAAACATAAAGCTAAATAATGACAAGATTACCTCGGCTTCATCCTGATGTTGTGCTGCTCTAGCTACTGTATAATTAAGCTAACTCCTCAGAACTTGGAGACTGCAAATGCCCGCCAAGTGCAAGAAGAAGATTATACGATTTTGATAGTCGATCATTGTCGATAAAGTTTGTCTCCAGTACTCCTTAAGAAGTGTAAGCTAGTTGTGACCAACCTCTCCATGAAATCAGGAAATTTTTTTGGTTTGGAAGTCCTAGGCCTTTTCAGTTATTACTCTTGTTTTTGCAAAATAACCTTCCATAGAATGAAGGGTTCACTACAACAAAAAAGGTTATAATTCTGACGGAATATTCCATCGATAATAAGGTTATTCCGTCAAGGAAAACCTTATTATCGACGGAATCATCGGTCGGAAATTCGGTCGTATATAAGCACGTCGAAAATAAGTCCGTCGATTTTTCGGTCGGGAATACTTAGAGTCGACGAAATTATTATCGACCGAACCTTCAGTCGGAGTTAATATATCCCCGACTGAAATGTGTTGGTCGAGGATATTCCGTCGAGGATATTCGGTCGATGGCAGGTATGCCACGTGTCAGTCTAATAAAAATGGGAAATACCTTAACCTCGACGGACATCCGTCGACAATACCTAGATTCCGTCGAGGATAATAATTTTTTTTAAAATATTTTGTTTGTTTTTGCAATATCCAGGGATTTAACCCACATCTTGTACCTGTACCTGTACCTTTTTTTCCAAAATCACATACACAAGCTAACAATATGGCCAATAACATAAATTACAATTACAATCACCTCATCCAACAATATATCAAAAACCAACTAATTAAATAAGAAGTAAAAAGGTCAAAAACATCCCATTAATATAAACTAAACTATAACAAACATCCCATTAATCTAAATTAAGCCAAGTGTCAAACCGCAACAAAACCAAAGTAATGATAAGGTTTAAACTACAATATGTACGTCAAAAGTTATGTAAAATTAATACAAAAGAATTTAAACTATAAAAGAATGTAAACTAAGTCAAGCTAGTAGAGCCCCCGGTGTAAGGAGGATCATCGGGCGGGCGTCGACGTTGCTCTGGAGTATGAAAATCGTCATCTCGTTCGTCAGTCCGCTCATCACCCTGTTGATACAATATAATGTAACTCATTAGTCCATATATATGATTCAGTTAAAGATAACTAAATGAAAATTAAATAACACGCATAATATATATTTGTATTTAAAGCGAAATATACCTGAGCAGTCTAGCGCTGACTCAACATCGGCCCAAACGCATCCTCGACTAAGGTAACCACCATCCGAATAATCTAAATGGCGTATCGCGCCCATCGCTTCCAGAGGGATACCCGTCTTTCTCGGCGGTGGCACTTCACATTGCAATGTCTGCTTGGTGATGGAAGCGAGAAAACGGTTGGGCCAGGTCTGACGATGGAACATCGATTGGTCTCAAACCTCTCCGACACCGCAAATGACCCATAACATTGGAACAAAGCATCATCTAAGCCATCGCTAGTATGTAATGGTGGTCCCAGAGGCTCTTGACGCAGACAATGGTGAGCCTACAAAAATAAATATAACATGAATAATATTACAAGGTTACTTTATTCATAAACACGAAATAAACACAAATATTATACCTCTGGCGGTGTATAAAATTTGGTATCCTCGGTAACCCCATCACTCGATCTGCGTAGGTAGTCTTAGTGGGAGTATCACGAGACGCGATCGAAAGAGTCGCCTCCTCGTCCCGAGATAAACTAATCTCGGGCGGAGGGGACGGTGGAATCTAATGTCTCAAAGATCGCCCTAGCGACCTGCTGACTCTGCTATATCATTGGTCATGAGCTTCTCAAAGCTAACTCTGTAATTTGATATACTGAGTGAGTTATCTTGGTATCATCATATAATTATGTAATATTATCCTAAATAATATCTATTATAGTAAATGTATTACCAGTATAGCTAGTGTTCTTTGGAGATATCGTCGACCACCAAGTAGAAACACTTGGTACGTATGGACTCTATCCCGAACTCGATCATAGTAGGAGGTCGGCCCAAAATTACTCGCATGGCCTAGATCATATACATTAAATAAGATCACCTTAATTTACTATATTTGCAATATAAGATTAAACTAAACTAAAGAGAAATACATACAGACTTAACCTCCTAAACATTGCGAGCGAGAAGTATGTACTGACTCGCGACTTCATGCGATTCTTCTTCATTTGCTCTGACTTGGTCTTGAACGCAGCATCATCCCAGTACGCACACATCACAACCCATATTTCATCTGATACTGTCGGTGGCTGATGATCTCGTAAAGTAGTCCCGGGCATTTCTTCTATCGCCTGGACTGCCCTCTGTCGCATCTCGCACAACCAGTCGGCATAATTCTTCAAGATGTGGGCAATGATAACGGCGTCACCATCCGCCTCAGTGATGTCGGCCTCGTATCGGTAGTATCTCTATCAAACAGACATAACATACGTATAATTTATTATTTAAACAATATGTAAATAACATGCATGGACCTTGATTTAATATATGTAAGTCGACTTACGTGAAACTCCCGCAACATTGTCACCATGAAGCCGGCATCGTAGCGCGCGTACTGACTAAATCTCATGCAACCAAGAGGGGAGATCGCCCGAGGCGGATGGGCGTGTCTGCAGTCGCCTTAGCGACAGGATCCATAATACTAGAATACAAAATTTATTAAGAATATTTTAATTTATTAATCACATGATAATATCATTCTAATTGAACATAAGCGATATATTATAGTTGAAACTTACAGACGGTGACATCAATCGGGCGTCGTGTCGAGCGCTTTGCCGGTGGACGACTTAATCGTCGAAGTTAAATACTCCATGAACGCCGGCGCGTCTAAGATTTGTATGTTAATATATATAGTTATGATATTGTCCAAAAATAGTAAATGAATGTATAATATAGTTTTGAAAATAATGTTCTTGAGCCAAAAAGAAATCAACTCACTAAAGCATCAAGAAGGCGACCCTCCACAGGAGCCGTCACCCGATCCTGAAGCAGGTACGCCACCACAACCACCTCCACCGCTATGTTGAGGCATATATAGTTGTACTACTGAAATAACAGACATAGATACGATGAACGATCAAATGGCCATCAAATGATTTATTTTATATATATAATGATTGATTTTAGTTGTATAGTATTTACAAAACACCAATTAGTGAAGAAGTAGTACGTCATCAAACCCGTCAGAATCAAAATTAATTGGTATCCTACGATACATCCAACTCCGGTCGGCTGGCATCTTTAATTGAAGAAAATACCCAATTAGAATATATATATATATATACATGTATTTAGTTTTCCTAGTATATATCTCCACTTTATAGGGGTTGAAGCTTACATCCTGTTTCTGGTTAAGTCTCTCATTAGTGCCATTCACAAGGTGCGTGTTTATAATATTTTAAGAAAATTTCAAAGATCACCTCCCATGGTCTCCAAGTACACGAAATAGACCAAGATAACTTAGTCTAAGTATTCACTCAAGAACATATGTAGAGACACCAATTTGAAAATCCTCAAAATATTATAAACACGTCGCATTTATTATGTGAAATAGCACCACCTAAGTGAGAGACATAACATCCAATAACAGATCCCAAATCTGGGACATTAGACATTCACTCTCTTTGAGTGAATGTCAAACGGGTTTCTAAGTTTCAAAGTACATTACATATATATATTTATGAATGTATTGAAGAGCAAAGGGAGAGTATTATTTAGTTTATTGAAAATTGTGACAAACTAAGCAAATGCTACTTAGTTTATTTTGCCTATGATAAACTAAGTAAGTGATACTTAATTAGTTTATGAGAATCGTTATTTGGAATCTATAGAGATTATTGTTCGACATCCACTCCTATAAACACAATTATCAAACGGGTTTCTAAGTTTCATAGTAGTTGCAGCTGTAATAGTACTAGGAGAAGAGTCAATCTAAGTTTCATATTAGTTGCGATTAAATTAATAATACTCTAACCTAGGTTCTCGGCGATGTCGGACAAAAAAAGGGTCATAGTTCCTGTTTGTGTCCTATAATCTATTAATAAAGTTAATTGAATTACTGCGGACATTCCTCACTGTTACACCATAACAGATGACAACATCCTGAAGGAGTTCCATTAAGTTATTGAACAAAGTTCCAAGTTAAGCAACCCTCTAGATGAACGAACGATCACTTCTCTACTTTGAATGAATCATTGCCTGATATGGGTTCAATCCATGCCATAGAAAGCTTCTCACCACTCCAAATACCCATCTGAGAAATTTGGAATGGTGAGAAGTTGTCTATGTCATGGACTAGACCCATATCAGGCAATTATTCATTCCTAGTAGAGAAGTGATCGTTCGCTCATCTAGAGGGTTGCTTAACCTATAACTTTGTTCAACAACTTAATGGCACTCTTTCCGTATGTTGGCATCTGTTATGATGGAACAGTGAGGAATGTCTTCAATAATTTAATTAACTTTATTATTCAAGTATAAGACACAAACAGAAACTACGACCTTTTTTTTTTTAAATTGATGTCGAGGAACCAGTTGGAGTACTATTAGATGTAACTATGTCAAACCCTGCATAAAAGGAAGTGCATCATTTAATTTATATGTTTATATTTAAAAATTGTGGCAAACTAAGCAAATATGGTATTTGGTTTATTTTACCAATGAAAAACTAGGTAAATGCTACCCGGTCAATATGTATTTTATTTTATTTAATGAATATGTAGACAACTTATTATTCGATCAGTTACTTTTAATTGTAGAAAACTAAGCAAATTCTACTTAGTTTATTATTTTATTCAGTTACTTCAGTTTTTTATGTAATGAAAAACTAAGCAAATGCTACTTAGTTTAAAATAATTATTGTATTTTATTTTATTTTACTATATTTATTTTATATGTTATTTATTTTTTTATTATATTATATTATTTAAATTAATTAATTTTAATATATTCTAGTTTATTATTAAATTTATTTTAAAATTAATTTATTATTATACTTTTATTTATTTATGTATTTTAATTTATTTTATTTTTATTATTTTATTTTATTTTACTATATATGTTTTACTTTAATTTAATTTAGTTAAATTAAATTAAATTTATTTATTTATTTTATTTTTTATAATATTATATTAAATAATAAAGTAAATTTATTTTATTATATTAAATTAAATTTATTTTATTTTATTTTATTTTAATTATATTATATTAAATAATAAAGTAAATTTATTTATTTTAAAGTTTATTATATTGTATTATATTATATAATTTATTAAAGTTATTTAAAGCTCCTAGTATTTTTTTGTATTAATTTATTAATTTATATAAATATTTATTTATTTTATTATAATATATTGTCTTTTATATAGTTAATTAAATATTTATTTATTATCATCTATAACTTCCACAGAAATTCAGTTGGAAATTCCGTCAGAATTAATACTTAACACCAAAATAAAGGAAGTCTTCAATTGATTCACAAATTAAAATTCACAATGCTGGAAAAGGCAGAAATCAGAACACTGCAAATTAAGTTTATCACACTGCATTATAACTCCTCAATATCAGATAACAAATTACACACTACTGATTATGGACATTATAACTGGCTGGGCACAAATTAAAAACCAATACAGTAAACCAATATCAGTCACCGAGCAACATCTCAGTCTCAAAATCAGTTTCATACCAAACCAAATTTAGCAAACTATCACAGAAAATCCCAATTTCAACAACACTACAAAGGAAATTTAGGGTTCAACAACATTTCAATAGAATATTTCAACACTATCAACAATATTGCAACACATTCAACAACATTTAAACAGAAAATTTAGGGTTCAAAGTACTTATACCCAAATTTATGCATAATCATATACATAACTGAAATTTTAGGGTTCTAAATTTAAAATTAATTGAAAAAACTAACATTAAATTGAGAGAGAAGGAGGAACAGAGAAGGACTAGAGAGAGCACCGAGGGGAGCCGAATATGTCATTGCCCGTGAGGCTTGGCCAGGAGATAGAGCCGCTTAACGAGAGAGAGGCTGGCGGTGGTGAGGAGAGGGACGGGAGGAGGGACAAAGAATACGGCAGCAGCAGAGTAGAGAGAGAAAAGAGGAAAAAGAAATTTGAGAAGTTGAAGTGAGGCTCGCGTCTGCTAGTGTAGGTTTTAAAGACTATTTCTGACGGAACTCAGTCGGGATTAATTCAGTCGATGATACAGTATCCTCGATGCACAATCGATCGACGATAATAGTTCTTACAGATAGGATCGATCAATTCAAATCAATTTGTACTATTCTCGAGGGAGTTATGAACGACTGAATATTCCGTCGGCAATAAGTTAATCTCGAGCGAATCCATTCCGTCGACCTTACTTCCGTCGTAAATAGTCCCATTTCTTGAAGTGGTTGCCAACTGAGATATTTTTTACTCATAATCTTATTTGACTCAAGGTCTGCATGTAGTAAATGTGAAGTTGAGATTTTACCCTAGGTATCATTGATTAGAAGGATTATATATCAACAAAGAACTTTTGAATTTCCTACAAAATTAGACTTATTCGGAAATAAGAGAACAAAATAAGAGTTGCAGGAAATTCAACCGTCATCAATAAGTGATTCAATATACTGTATTTTCTCTTGAATTTCTGAACAAAGTGGTACACCATTGAACCAATTTGTTTAGGAATTCAAGAGGAAATACAGTATTTGGTTTTGGCTAGCAACCAAATCAAAACCATAATTATGAAAAATGAGGTATTGACGTATTTTGGGTTTCAAACCTTGTAGAAACATTCACGTCATTCTCTCCTCATACACACCGTCCTTAGTTCGACCTTGCAAAAGAGTTGCCCCCGTATGTAAATCATTTACAAAAAAATAGGTGGGTGTTAATTCAATAGAAGTATTGTTAGAACAATAAAATTGTGAAATAAGATTTTTTTTTTCATTGTAGGTACACAAAGCACATTAGATAATGAAACGGATTGAGAAAGAGTAGATAGAAATATAGAACCGGTATGAGAAATAAGAAGACCGGTGTCATTTCCAAACACAATGTCGTTTGTTCCATCATAGGGTGTGTGAAAGAAAATGTTGTTTAATTAAATAAGAAGTAACATGGTGAGAAGCTCCACTATCGAGGAGCCAATTAGAAGTGGTAAAGGAGTCTGCAGTTGCAACATGAGCTCGAGGTTGCCAGGTAGCTGAAGGACGTATTGTCATTGATTACCGGAATGAGGAGGTGGTTGCAAGTTTGGGTGTTATTGGAGAAAAATTGGACATTTAGAGAGCACATATATGTCCCTAAGTATTACACTGCTAGCAACGACCGAGAAATGGTTGAGGAGGAGGACGTCCGTCCTGGATGGTTGTGGGGTGACCCATAGTCGGACCGTGAGGGGATGAAGGCCAGGAAAATTGCAATTATTGGTTTTGCATGAAGTTAATCTGGTATTGGTTAGATTAACAGAGGCCAAAAGAGGTGATGAACTGATCTTTTGACGAAGAGAAAGCTCTTTGTTGATAAGTTTTTTATGTAGTTCACCAAAAGAGATTAAGGTCTCACGACCATTAACAACATCAATAACAGGTTGATATTCATTATCGAGACCTCAAGAATTTTCTCGATGAGATCTTCATGATCAAGAGGTTTGCCAAGTGTCGCAAGTTCATTTGCACGAGTTTTTATGGTTTGCATATAATCAGAAACAGTTTAGGAGCCCATGGTTATCTATTTGAGTTGATCTTTGATTTGTAGAATATGACCACGAGAGGGACGAGCATAAGTATTGGTCAGAACTTGCCATGCTTCATGAGAAGTTTGTGTGTAGGTGATGAGATGAATAATAGAAAAAGAGAGAGCGCCAACCAAAGCCCCAAAAATAAGTTTATCTTGGTGGACCCATGTGTTGTATACTGGATTTTCTTTTATCTCATTGTTTGTGGTGATTTTGGTCATAGGTGTGACGCACCCATAACAGGTATACATCACCCATCTTGAGTCGTCAGATACATGGTACATAAATTCAAATACAACTTAATTATACAACAGTCGTGTAAAATACGACAAAACATAGCTGAGAGTTTAAACAAGAATATTGCCATCTAGAAAATATCCACACTCAATGGTGTCCTCATTACAACTATTATCACATTATTTCGTAGAATAGTGAGGACTACTAAAGCAATTTATCCTAGACCATCACTCCATTCCCCGACTCGTCCCAGCTATATTCTCATTTTCTGAATAGAACAATGAAAGAAAGGGTGAGCTCAACTAGCCCAAAGAAGAAATATTATGACTAAGATAATGCGTAATAAATTATCCTTAGCCTTCAACAGTATAACAACTGATAGAATACAATAGACAACAAGTTTTAGATCAACAATCGCAGTTGAGCAGAAATAAGCAATCCATTAGAAGAGTCAAGTAGAGCATAAAATCTACTATCTTCTATGATTTAAAAGATTTTAATCAACTTTATCATTGAGACTCGACAATAAATAAAATCGAATCATCCCCGCACCACTACCCAAAGATATTCATGTAATCATCAATGATCATGATTATACCGAATAATTCCTGGTCATAATCATACCAACAACTGTCCATCAATGAACTACAGGCCAATGAGGATTTTTACCACATCATTCGTCACATTACGGTCATGATTATACCGAATAATTCCTGGTCATAATCATACCAAGTCCATCTATGCACGTAAGCCAAAGATGACTTTAATCACAATATAATCATGAGGATGATGACAATGACATAATAATTCAATAAAACAAGTTCAAGGATAAATTTTAAAGATTTATAATTTAATTTATCCAGAAATCAATAACGTCTAAATTGTCAACATGATACTGCTTTGTAGAGTAAAATTCAAGAATAATATTCATGTACCAAAAATAATTTCGACAGAAAAGAAATATATTTTTCGGGTGAATAGTACCCCGTGAATAGTACTTCGGGAATAGTACCCCGTGAATAGTACCCCAACACGAAAAGTATCCCGAATATCCGAGTGAATGATACTAGAGTGAATAGTAATATGTGAATAGTAACTCGTGAATAGTACTCCGGCACAAAAAGTGCCCTGAATACCCGAGTGAATAATACTAGAATGAATAGTAACTGGGTGAATAGTAACCCATGAATAGTAACTCGTAAAAGAAAAATATCAAAGAAAATAATATTTCATGACGAGTACAAAAGAAATGATATCTCATACGAGTATAATAGAATATACGAAACTGCAAATGGATTTTCACCCGTCATGCGGTAATCCACATAGAAAGATCATTTCAACAGATTTAATAAGGAATGAATACAAAGGATTATTCACCATGCATGCGGTAATCCACATACATAGGTTATTCCAATAGAATAATAAAAAATGGAATAACAAAAGAATTCACCAGGAATGCGATAGACTGCATAGACAGGTTATTCCAACAGAATAATAAAGAATGGAACCAGGTCATGCGTAATCCGCACATAACAATAAACTGTAAGTTTAAATACAAATATTGTCATCTAGACAATATCCATACCCAACTAAGTCCTCATTACAATTATTGGTACATTATTTTACAAAAAATAATGAGGACTACTAAAACAACTTCTAGAACCATCATTCCACACCCCGACTAGTACTCGCTACATTCTCGTCTCCTGAGAAGAAAAATGGAACAAAAAGGAAAAGAGTGAGCTAAACTAGCCCAATAAAGAATATTATGACTAAGATAATATAGAACAAATTATCGTTAGTCTTCAACAGGAAAAAAAAATCTGATAAAATATAATAAACAACAGGTTTCATATCAATATTCGCAGCGAAAATAATAATTCATAGATGAGTTACATAGAGAATGAAATTAATCTATGAATTTAAAAGTCCATCATCAATATTTTATCCCTGTAACATCAATCAATATTCATCTTGAATCAAATATTTATCTTTGCACTACAGGCCAAAGATATTCATCGATCGATCATGTTCATCTCAACACTGTACATCTTTGCACTACGGGCCAAAGATATTCATAAGAAAATCAACCATCTTTGCACTACAAAAGCCAAAGATATTCAAAGAATATCATCTTTTAGGGTGAGGATGATGAAAAATATTTTAAAGAAAACGAATCCAAAGGAAAACAAAAGAACAAATATTAAGGGTTCGTGCTTTTAAACAATCCGAGTTTGAAAACACTTCATAAATAATCATAGTGAAGTAAAAAAATTCAAGAATGATCAAAACATGAATACAATCAAAGCTAGTATCCATAATCGATATTTTGGAAAAAAAATGAAAATTTAATTTTTTCTACGTGAATAATTAATCGTGATAAGTGAATCGTGCAATAGATATTATCGTGAATAAAGGTCGATATCGTGAATAAGAACCCCAACACTAAAGACAAAAAATTTCACAAGAAAAATCTTACCAATATTCCTAAGATAATGATATTAGAAGAAATAATATCATTTTAAAAAAATAACATCCCTTACCTTGAAAAGACAAGATACTTGATCAAATTACGAATATAGTCTTTGAAGAAAACTTGCATAGTATAGCAACACTCAAGGTATCAAAATACTCACAAGAATACGCTCGATAATATAGAGAGAGAAAGAGAGAGAAAATTTCAGTTTCTAGTGTGATTTTCAATTCTAACCTAAGCACCCTATTTATAGGAAAATGCTTAGAACACCAAAGTAAAAATTTAATATAATATTAATATATTATATATAAATTCCTACGCACACATTCTAAGATCTGAATTCAGCCGTGCTTGACAACAAATAAGCCCACCAAACATATCAAAAATGTTTTTCTTTTAAAACAATTTTAAAACTTTTAAAAAATAATTATTTTGGAACTTCAATAATTCATAATAAATAGACCTTTTATCAGAAAAATTTGAACCTCATGTCCTTTTCATAGGAAATTTCATTATCTACAACTTTGCAAAAGAATGTTTTTCCAAATTTCAAACAGAAATTGACCGAAATTCACAAACGGACGATTTTACAGGCTATAATCAAATTTCAGTCAAGAAATGGGGTCCACCGACATGTTTAACATGTTTTAAACATAAAAATATTCTTCTTCCTCATATACTCATATATCCCACATTCATTGTAAAATATCACCATTATTATATTATTAAAATATAATAATATATTTAAATGAATTATTTATCAGAAAAGATAAAATATCAATTTTTCAACAATTGTCACTTTAAAATTTTCTCCATCTATATCCACATAAAATGAATATTTTCCTTATCATATAAATCAATAATTAATTATTCACAAATAGTATTACAGAATCACAATACTGACAACCAGGCATTTCCCAGGAAAGAGGAGGCTTTCCAATAAGGATTTCTCCTTACTGGCACGCAATTAGGTGACCAAACCTCTCCTTAGACAGAACTTTCTAGACATTGCCAATAATGTTATCTAATAATATTATTCAAATAATATAAATTATTGATCTGATAATGAAAATACTGTGTAGTGACAATTATTGAAACAACAATAATATAAAATATCGACGTAGCAATTATTGAATCAATAAAATTAAATATTGAATAAGTAATTCACGTAAATAATTATTGAGTAATGCCTTCCTACGTAAGAATCAATAATTGGTGCAATACCGTGTGCTACTGTGTTTTAACCACCGGGTATTCCAACAATATTAATGGTAACAACTACGCCGTTATTTATAAATAACTTATATTTGTCGTTTTTCTTCATCCAATCGTTTTTCGCTATGGGGCCCACTCAAGGCTGCGCCGTCGAACGAATATTCCCCGACAGTAAGAATATTCCACGACCAAACTAATATTCTCCGACAAAAATGAATATTTTATAACCACTTGCTTATTTGAAATATTTGCTCATTCTACCCATAACTAACCACATTAATCAAATCAACCCTTACTATTTCAAAATAATAAATAGAGAAAATTTAATTTTATTTATAATAAGTTGGGGTCTTACAACTTCCCCTCCTTATGAAATTTCGTCTTCGAAATTGACGTACGTACGTAAGACATGCTTCTTCCTATCCAAGATCTTGACAGGTACCTCCTCGTACGTTAAGTCTTCGGCTATCTCATCCGGTTCTAACTCAATAATGTGGTGTGGGTCTTTCACATATTTACGAAGCACAGATATATGAAAAAAATTATGAACACGAGACATACTTGGAGGTAACGCGAGTCTATAGGCTACATTTTCTACTCGGTCAAGAATCTGAAATGGACCAATAAATCGTGGATTGAGCTTTCCTCTCTTTCCGAATCTTGTAACTCCCTTCCATGGGGCAACACACAACAATACATGATCCCCAATACTAAATTCCACGTCCTTTCGATGAAGATCCGCATAACTCTTTTGTCGATCTTGAGCCATTTGTATACGTTGTCGAATCATTTGGATCTTTTTCGTAGTCATACGTACCAACTCGGGTCCCAACAATGTTGCTTCACCCATCTCATCCCAACATATTGGAGAGTGACACTTTCGTCCATACAATGCTTCGAATTGAGCTACCCCTATACTTGCCTGATAACTGTTGTTGTAGGAGAATTCCACCAACGGTAAATACTTATCCCAACTCCCTTTGAAGTCTAGGACACAGAGTCTTAATAGATCTTCAAGAGTTTGAATAGTCATCTCTGATGGTCCGTCCGTTTGAGGATGGTATGCCGAACTGAATCGTAAATCCGTGCCCATAGCTTTTTGCAAGCTAACCCAAAATCGTGAAGTGAATCTTGGGTCACGATCCGAAACTATGGATATTGGCATGCCATGCAATCTCACAATCTCATTTACATACATACTAGCAAGACGTTCAAGGGAATAAGTCTCCCGTATCGGCAAGAAATGAGCAGACTTGGTTAATCTATCAACAATTACCCAAATAACATTTATGCCTTGAGAAACCGTGGGAAGACCAGTAACGAAATCCATGGTAATATGTTCCCACTTCCATTTCAGAATCTCAAGTGGTTGCAATGGACCCTTAGGCACTTGATGCTCCGCCTTTACACGTTGACAAGTTAAACACATCGAGATAAACTTTGCAATCTCTCTCTTCATATTATTCCACCAAAATATATGTTGAAGATCACGATACATTTTGGTACTTCCAGGATGGATTGCAAATGGTGTATTGTGTGCCTCCATCATGATCTTGTACTTCAAATCAGAATCGTTAGGAACACAAAGTTTGGAGTGGACTCTAAGTATTCCTTCTTCATCGATTCTTGCCTCTGGAATAACACCTTCTTGTACTTTCTTCTTCATACGCATCGCCCGGGTTACGTGGCTTGAAAGCAACTTTAACTTTTTCGATTAAAGTTGGTTCTATACGTATACTTGACATCATTGCATGGGTCCCCGGAGTCTTGAATTCTATGTTCATCTTTTGTAAATCACACAAAATGGGCCTTTGTGTTGATAACATCGCACTCGTTTCCGCGTATGATCTTCTACTCAATGCGTCGGCTACCACATTCGTTTTTCCAGGATGGTATTGAATGGTATGGTCGTAGTCTTTCAACAGCTCGAGCCAACGTCATTGCCGCATGTTGAGTTCTTTTTGGGTGAAGAAATATTTGAGGCTTTTATGGTCTGAATATATCTCCACTTTCTCCCCATATAGATAGTGCCTCCAGATCTTTAGCGCAAAAATAACTGCTGCCAACTCTAGATCATGAGTAGGATAATTCCTCTCATACTCTTTAAGTTATCGCGAGGCATAGGCTATAACTTTCCTATGTTGCATGAGAACACATCCTAACCCTTTTCCTGAAGCATCGCTGTAGATAACAAATCCATCCGAACCAGATAGTATTGTTAGAACAGGTGCCGAAATAAGTCTCCTCTTAAGCTCTTGGAAACTCTTCTCGTATTCCTCGCTCTATACAAATTTTGTATCCTTCCGAGTAAGCTGAGTTAAAGGAGTATCAATTCGAGAAAATCCTTCCACGAATCTCCGATAATAACAAGCTAAGCCCAGAAAGCTACGCACTTCGGTTATCGACTTCGGTTGCTCCCAACTTTGTATTGCTTCAATCTCCGCCGGGTCAACAGATACTCCATGTTTTGACACCACGTGCCCAAGAAATGCTACTTCCTCAAGCCAGAACTCGCATTTCTTCAACTTGGCATATAGCTTATTTTCACGAAGCCTTTGGAGCACCAAATTTCAAATGGTGCTCATGATCTTCACGGCTTTTGGAATATATGAGGATGTCATCAATAAAGACAACAACGAATCGATCCAAATAATCCTTGAATACCACATTTCATCATATCCATGAAAGCCGTTTGAGCATTAGTCAATCCAAAAGACATGACTAAGAATTCATAATGCCCGCATCGAAGTTCGAAAGCGGTCTTTGAATATCCTCGCCTAATCTTCACCGATGATATCTAGAACGAAGATCAATCTTTGATAAGAATTGTGCTCCTTGCAACTGGTCAAACAGGTCATCAATACGAGGTAACGGATACCTATTCTTGATGCTGACATGGTTCAATTCTCGATAATCAATACAAAGTCGCATACTCCCGTCTTTCTTCTTTACAAATAAAACAGGAGCAGCCCAAAGAGATGTACTAGGACGAATAAAATCGATGTCCAACAACTCCTGTAGTTGGACCTTTAACTCCTGAAGTTCAATAGGAGCCATTCGATATGGGGTTTTAGAAATGGGCTTTGTACCAGGTTCAAGATCAATAAAGAATTCAACTTCACGTTCTAGGGGTTGACCGGGAAGTTCTTCAGGAAACACGTCTGGAAATTTACTAACAACGGGAATATTATTCAAATTTGACGTGTCTTTATTCAAATCCATAACATGGGCTAAGAAAACTTGACATCCATTTTTCAATACACGAATAGCTTTATGACTAGATATGACAGTGATTGATTTTAATGGTTTAGTTGCTTGAATTCGTACAACAGGTTGGTTAGGAATATGAAAACTAACAACCTTACGCAAACAATTAATTTTGGCATGATGAGTAGTTAACCAATCAATCCCTAAAATCACATCAAAAGCAAGTATCTTTAAAGAGATAAGGTCAACAGGTAATGTGATGGTGCCAACTTGGATCAAGCAAGATTTATAAACAGTGGATGTGATGAAAGTTTCTCCTAATGGAGTCTCCACAGATAAATCAAAGTCTAATTTCTCTGGAGTCAAGTTTAAACGTTGAGCACAAGTAGGAGAGATAAATGAATGGGTAAAGCCCAGATCAAGTAAGGTATAAACTTCGTAAGAATTTTTGATTAAACTTTACCCATGATCACCTCGTTTGGGTTCCTCGCATTTTGACCGATTCTGATAATAAACGCCTCCAGAACTGCTGACTTTGATTTTTCCGGGACAACCTTTTGAGTCACCATCCTCGCCGCACTTGGTTTCATTCTTGTCGTATAATCTCGAAGCGATATGTCCTTCCTTTCCACAATTATAACATACCTTGAATCTGTTGTGGGCAGGTTTGGATGATATGTCCCTCTTTCCGCATTTATAAGATACGACCTATTGGTCGCTTCTCTCTCCTTAGAACTCCGTTGTCGCTAGTCTTGCCGCGTCTTCACACGGTCATTGTTGAATCTCCTCTTCTTAAAATCTCCTCCCGACTCGCTTCTTTCTATTCTCATGGCCATGATTAAGCACCGAGTGGTTACCATTTTGTCCGTCTTTTTCTTTCTCCGCCGGTTATCATTGTTCTGCTTGACTTCATCTCCGGTATGATCCTCGGTTATGGTCCCTCGGTTGAACGTACTCGTTATCTCTCGCTTCTAACAATTGAGCCTGCCGACAACATCTCGAATAGAGAAAAAATTTATGAGAAATGAGATACTAACGTATCTTACGGGTTTCAAACCTCTCGTAAACATCCGCGTCATACGCTCCTCATTCTCCACCAAATGAGGTGCAAACACGGATAACTCTGCAAACTTTGCCTCGTCTTTGGGACACCGCCATGTTATTTTGTTCCATCCTAATGAACTCCACTTCCTTCATATAACGAATACTTTCGTGAAAGTACTTGTCATTGAAAAGTTTCAAACGCGTCTCCCAAGACATCTTTGAGTGCGGCTAGATGGAGTACGCTTCACGATTTTCACCAAGATGTCGCCTCATTACGTAACATAAAGGTGGCGAATGGAACCTTCGTTCCTCCGTGCATCCCAAGACATCGAATATCTTGGTGATTTGTTTGACCCACGTTTTGCCTTAATCGGATCCGCTTTCCCCGCACTCAGTGGTCCCAACTCTTTAAATCGCTTGCATTTGTGACAAACCGTGCATTGTTATCATTTCCACCTATATTTTGTACACGAGTCTCCCTCGTCTGATTTTGCATGAACTGCAAAAAGCTTCTAAACATCCCGTCGTTCATCATTTGCTCAGTGGTGTTGTTCACAGGAGGAACATTGCCAGCCTGTTGCACGTTTTCCTCGTTGGTGAGTAAAGGTGTCTCCACAGTCTCATTTACTCCACTGTTAACATTCTCAGTCGCCATTCTCAAATATTGCCATAAAATAAGGGTTAATTAAAGAAATCAACATCATATAATATCCCTCTATACTGACCAACCAACAAATAAGCTTAGGTAAGACACACTGTGACGCCCCCTAGTTTTATACCCCGATCTCCACCAGAGATCATATCCCTAAGCTCTGATACCAACTGTGACGCCCCCAAAATAGGTATACATCACCCATTTTGAGTTATCAATAACATGGTATGTAAATAATTACAACTTTATTAATACAACATATAAACTGTAAGTTTAAATACAAATATTGTCATCTAGACAATATCCATACCCAACTAAGTCCTCATTATAATTATTGGTACATTATTTTACAAAAATGGTGAGGACAACTAAAAGAACTTCTAGAACCATCATTCCACACCCTGACTAGTACTCGCTACATTCTCGCCTCCTGAAAAGAAAAATGGAACAAAAAGGAAAAGGGTGGGCTAAACTAGCCCAATAAAGAATATTATGACTAAGATAATATAGAACAAATTATCATTAGTCTTCAACAGGGAAAAAAATCTGATAGGATATAATAAACAACAGGTTTCAGATCAATATTCGCAGCGAAAATAATAATTCATAGATGAGTTACGTAGAGAATGAAATTAATCTATGAATTTAAAAGTTCATCACCAATATTTTATCCCTGTAACATCAATCAATATTTATCTTGAATCAGATATTCATCTTTGCACTACAGGCCAAAGATATTCATCAGTCGGTCATGTTCATCTCAACACCTGTACATCTTTGCACTACGGGCCAAAGATATTCATAAGAAAATCAACCATCTTTACACTACAGGCCAAAGATATTCAGTAATATCATCTTTTAGGACTGAGGATGATGAAAAATATTTTAAAGAAAACGAATCCAGTGAAACAAAAGAACAAATATTAAGGGTTCGTGCTTTAAACAATCCGAGTTTGAAAACACTTCATAAATAATCATAGTGAAGTAAAATTCAAGAATGATCAAAACATGAATACAATCAAAGCTAGTATCCATAATCGATATTTTGGAAAAAAAATGAAAATTTAATTTTTCTGTGAATAGTCTTAGTGATTCGTGAATAAAGGTCGTGATACGTGAATAAGTCTCAGATATCGTAAATAAGAACCCCGACACTAAAGACAAGAATTTCACAAGAAAAATCTTACCAATATTTCTAAGATAATGATATTAGAAGAAATAATATCATTTTAAAAAATAACATCCCTTACCTTGAAAAAGACAAAGATTTCCGATTTGAATTCTAAATATAGTCTTTGAAGGGAACTTGCATCAGATATAGAACACTCAAGGTATCAAAATACTCACAAGAATACGCTCGATAATATAGAGAGAGGAAGAGAGAGAAAACTTCAGTTTTTGGTGTAATTTTCAATTCTAACCTAAGCACCCTATTTATAGGAAAATGCTTAGAACACCAAAGCAAAAATTTAATATAATATTAATATATTATACATAGATTCCTACACACACATTCTAAGATCTGAATTCAGCCATGCTTGACAACAAATAAGCCCACCAAACATATCAAAAACGTTTTTCTTTTAAAACAAATTTAAAACTTTTAAAAAATAATTATTTCGGAACTTCAAAACTTCAATAATTCATAATAAATAGACCTTTTATCAGAAAAATTCAAACCTCATGTCCTTTTCATAGAAAATTTCATTATCTACAACTTTGCAGAAGAAAGTTTTTCTAAATTCCAAACAAAAATTGACCAAAATTCACAAACGGGCGATTTTACAGGCTATAATCAAATTTCAGTCAAGAAATGGGGTCCACCGACATGTTTAACATGTTTTAAACATTTATTGAAACAAAAATATTCTTCCTCCTCATATACTCATATATCTCATATTCATTGTAAAATATCACCATTATTATATTATTAAAATATAATAATATATTTAAATGAATTATTTATCAAAAAAGATAAAATATTAATTTTTCAACAAATGTCACTTTAAAATTTTCTCCATCTATATCCACATAAAATGAATATTTTCCTTATCATATAAATCAATAATTAATTATTCACAAATAATATTACGTAATCACAATATCGACAACCGTGCAGCTTCCCGAAAGAGGGCTTTCCAATAAGGATTTCTCCTCTTCGGCGCCTTGAATTAGGTGACCAAACCTCTCCTTAGAAAGAACTTTCTAGACATTACCAATAATGTTAACTAATAATATTATTCAAATAATATAAATTATTGATCTGATAATGAAAATACTGTGTAGTGACAATTATTGAAACAACAATAATATAAAATATCAACGTAGCAATTATTGAATCAATAAAATAAAATATTGAATAAAGAACTCATCGTAACAATTATTGAGTAATGCCTTCCTACGTAAGAATCAATAATTGGTGCAATACCACGTCTTCTTGTGTTTTTAACCACCGAGTATTCCAACAAGATTAATTCTAACAACTACGCCAATTATTTATAAACAACTTATATTTGTCGTTTTCCTTCATCCAATCATTTTCCGTTATGGGGCCCACACAAGGCTGCGCCATCGTACCAATATTCCCCGACAGTAAGAATATTCCACGACCAAACTAATATTCCCCGACAAAAATGAATATTTTATAACCACTTGCTTATTTAAAATATTTGTGCATTCTACCTATAACTAACCACATTAATCAAATCAACCCTTACTATTTCAAAATAATAAATAGAGAAAATTTAATTTTATTTATAATAAGTTGGGGTCTTACACAATAGTTCTAAACATGTGAAAAAAATAATTACAGTATAATACCTTCATCTATACCTCGATTTTTAATTTAGTCATGCAAGTATTATCAATCTTGCACCAACTCCCCTAATAGTAAATCATGTGAATCAATAGTACACACATGTGAATAAATAGTTATAAGCATGTGAATTAATAGCAATTAATTGCTCATTTATCAATTTAATTATCCGATTGTTTAATATAACCTCTAGACATCAATTATTATCGAAATAAATGTCTATTTCCACTAACACTAATAATTCTCACAGAATGGAATTATCAATTTCATCTTTAATCAACACGAACTTATTCATCATTAATATTATAATTCACAATATTTAACAACCAGGTCATTCTCAGGAAAGAGGGGGCTTTCCGATAAGGATTTCTCCTTATTGGCGCGCAATTAGGTGACCAAACCTCTCCTTGACAGAACTTCTAGACATTGTTAATATTGCAAATAATAATATGAATAACTTTGCTGTCTCAATTATTGATTTAATAATATAGCATATTATACAGATGATACTGTGACAATAATTGAATCAATAATATGAGAGGTTTGATGCAGCAATTACTGTAGCAATAATTGAGTATAACTGAGTGACTTCTTACGTAAGCATCAATAATCAATATCGTGTGCTACTATACAACCACGCCAGACATTCTTTTACTTTTACTACTAATGGTAGTTCAACAGCTTTTAACGGTAACACTTTCGCCGTTATTTTTATAAAAAGATAATTCTGTCATTTTCTAACTACGATAATACTTCTGTTGTGGGGTCCACCAATGATTGTGCCGTCGTATGGATATTTCCCGACAAAAAGAATATTCCCCGACCAATCGAATATTATATAACAACTTGCATACTCTGCAAAATTTATAAATATTACCCACAACTATAACATTATATCAAATCCACACCATAATATTCAAAAAAATATTTCAAGAAATTTAAATATTTATTCACAAAATTTGGGGTCTCACAATAGGAGCATGAAAAGAGCCATTAATGAATTTGTGCAGATCATAGCTAATTAGTAGGGCTGAGAAATTAATTAAATTAGAACCAAAACCGCGCCAAAAATCGTACAAACCGCGCCAATTAAAACCACACCAACGGTTCCAGCGTATGTGCATGATGGTTTTAGGTGGGTTGAAAAACTAAATTTACGGTTTCGATTTGGTTACTAGCCAAAACTGCATGCATAAAATTGAAACCGCACCAAATAATTATAGTTTTCTCAAATTTGCAACGAGTATACTTTCTGTGACGCCCCCAAAACAGGTATACATCACCCATCTTGGGTCGCTAAATACGTGGTATAGAATACAAATACAAACTTAATTATATAACCGTCGTGTAATATACGACAAAACATAGCTGAGAGTTTAAACAGGAATGTTGCCTTCTAGACAATATCCACTCTCAAATAGAGTCCTCATTACATTTATTATCACACTATTTTATAGAATAGTGAGGACTACTAATACACCATCTCTAGACCATCACTCCGCTTTCCGACTAGTCCCATTCACGCTCTCACTTCCCCAAGAGAACAATGAAAGCAAAAGGGTGAGCTCAACTAGCCCAAAGAAGAAATATTATAACTAAGATAATGCGTAATAAATTATCATTAGTCTTCAACAATGTTAAACCGATAAAATACAATAGACATCAAGTTTAATCTGCGGTGAATAAAGAATCCATTAGAAGAGTCAAGTAGAGCATAATATCTACTATCTTCTATGATTTAAAATGTTTTCATCATTTTTTATCGCTGAAACACAACTTAATAAATAAACCACATCATCGAGTCATCCCTACACTACGGGCCAAGGATATTCATTAAATCATCAATGGTCATGACTATACCGAATAATCCCTGGTCATAATCATACCAAAAACTGTCCATCAATGCACTACAGGCCACTGAGGACTTTTACCACATCATTTATAACATTACAGGTCATGATTATATCGAATAATCCCTGGTCATAATCATACCAAGTCCATCTATGCACGTAAGCCAAAGATGACTTTCATCACAATATAAGCATGAGGATGATGACAATGACATAATAATTCAATAAAACAAGTTCAAGGATAAATTTTAAAGATTTAAAATTTTAGTTTATCCAGAAATCAATAACGTCCAAATTGTCAACATGATACTTCTTTGTGGAGTAAAATTCAAGAATGCTCGTAAGAATATTTCCACGAAAAGATCTTTGGATGAAGCGCAAATATCCGGGATATTCTACTAATTTCATGGAGTATAGAAGCCAAAACTTTAACCAACCGAAAGTATAATAGAATATATGAAATCTATGAAATGGATTTTCACCACACAATGTCAGTAATCCACATGTATGGATCATTTCCATAATTTAATAAGGAATGAATACGAAGGATCACCACCATGCATGCGGTAATCCACATAGACAAGTTATTCCAATGTAATAATAAAGAATGGAATAACGAGTAGAATTCACTAGCGTCGTAAATCATCCGTATAGTACAAAGTTATTCCAACGAAATAATAAAGAATGGAACCGGTGTCAAATGCGTAAACCGCATGCATGGGATATTCCAACGAAATAATAAAGAATGGAACCCGGGTCATGCGTAATCCGCATGCATGTGATATTCCAACAAAATAATAAAGAATGGAATAACAACGAGAATTCATCGAGGCATGCGATAGAATCCAGACAAACAAAGTTATTCCAATGAGAATAATAAAGAATGGAATAATAGAAGAATTTCACCATGTATGCGGTACTTCGCATAGACATGTTATTCCAACATAATAATAAATAATTGAATAATAGCTCTTACGAGTATTGAAAGAAAATAATTCTCTTCATGAATACGAAAGAATAATACCGCTTACCTTAGAAGAAACTGGATATTAGAATAGTGAGGTAGCAGACTTCTCTTCTTCTTTCCCTCTATAATTTCTCTCTATAATAATTGCTCTAAAGCTTTAGTGAATTGGTGAGAAATGAAGGAAGAATGAGCTTCTATTTATAGGAAAATATAGTTTCGATAATTGCACATTTTGGGGCTCGAAATATTACAGTATAATACCTTTAACTTTTCTTTCATTTTTAATTTAGTCCTGCAAGTATTATCAAACTTGCACCACCTCCCCTAATAGTAAATAATGTGAATCAATAGTTTAATCATGTGAATCAATAGTTATAATTATGTAAAAATACGAATTACATTATAGTACCTCCATCTATACCTCCATTTTTAACTTAGTCATGCAAGTATTATCAATCTTACACCAACTCCCCTAATAGTACAAGAATGTGAATCAATAGTACACACATGTGAACAAATAGTTATAATCATGTGAATTAATAGCAATTAATTGCTCATTTATCCGATTAATTATCCGTCTGGTCAGTAAAACTTCCAGACATCAATTAATATCGAAATAAATATCGATTTCCACTAACACTAATATTTTCAACACAATGGAACTATCAATTTCATCTTTAATCAACACGAACTTATTCATCATTAATATTATAACTCATAATATTTAACAACGTGTCGTTCCTGTGAAAGAGGGGGCTTTACGATAAGGATTTCTCCTTATCGACGCTATGATTAGATGACCAAACCTCTCCTCGATGTAACTTCTGACATTGTAAATATTGCAATTTAATAAAATGAATAACTTTGTCATCTCAATTATTGATTTAATAATATAACATATAATGCAGATGATAATCTTGTGACAATAATCAATCAATAATATGAGAGATATGATCAAAGAATTATTGTAGATAATTGAGTATAACCTGAGTGACTTCAACGTAAATATCAATAATCAATACCGTGTCTTACTATGCAACCACGCGTATTCATCAGATTTTTACTACTGCGCGTAGTTCAACAGTTTAACAAAGAAAACTTCCGCCGTTATTTTTATAAAAGATAATTATGTCATTTTTTAACTACGACAATAATTCCGTTGTAGGGGTCCACTAATGATTGTGTGTAATCGTCGCATACGAATATTCCTGTTAAAACGAATATTCCCAATTAATCGAATATTATATAACCACTTACTTACTTTTGCAAAATTTGTAAATATTACCTACAACTATAACATTATATTATATCCACACCATAATATTCAAAAATATATTTCTAGAGAAATTAATCTTTATTCATAAAAGTTGGGGTCTTACACTTTCTCTACTATAACATATTTTACTCATTTTATTTTAGAAGACAGATACTGCAGGGTTGAATGAGGAATTAACAATATCAATTATGTTTGTAAATCAAGAGTGGCTTGCTATTTCCTAAATCAAATATGATAACATAGTATTAATTAACCATATAATTGTTTATACCTGGAACTATTTTGTTAAATTAGCTCCATGATTGTGTTCACTACGTAATACATTTGCGTGGATGATTTTGCTTACTATTTTACGGTTTTGTTATTTTAATTGGTTTTGAAACCGAAATTGAAATCGAACCAAATGAAACCAAACAACACGGTTCAAAACCGCATCGCACCAATCACAAACGATTTTACGTGCGATTTTGAATTTTTCAAACCACAGCGGTTTCGTGTGCGGTTTGAAACTCAAATCGCACTATGCTCACTCGTACTAATTAGAATGGCTTCCATCTAAAGTTTTTACGATAGATAATTAGTAGAGGTGAATTTAATGGAGTTATGATTGATGATCATTATGAGAGGTTTTGTGGGTTCTTGTGAATTGAGAATAGTAATTTAATTATTTTCGTTTGCCATTGAAAAAAACAGGAAAGAAAACCTTATGTAGGGTTTGATACCATAAAGAAGTTAACATTGAGAGAATTTGAGAATTATGACTACTGCGTTACAAATATATATATTACAAAAAAAAAAGGAGAACTCTACTGAGTATAAGGAAAAGGAAAACAATTTAAAACACCTCAAAATAATAACAAATCACTTAAAAGAAGATGGTTACATATGGATTACAAAATAAAAGAAAATCAATTGATTTCCTCATTTGGGTTCCTTGATTTTCTCATTATCGTTATCAGAAACAACATCTTGTTCAGGAATTTCATCAAATAGTTTCAGTCTCGAAAATCCAAAACTAGCATACATATGCAGAAGAGAATTTGTTATATGGAGATTTAATTACAGTGGAAAGGACATTTTCTCCATATTTATGGTTAGTAGTTCTCGATGAAGCTTTGATAACAAAAGGGAAAATATAGTTATTAATGTTGGACAGCCCGCAACAGAGCATTAGACTGTATAAAGACATTGCTTGCACAAGATAGTTAGCATGGCCTCTAATCATAGTATTGATCATGAAAGTATTGGGTAAATTTATTTGATTTAAAACTAAGTGGGCATAGGCTAAGTTACCGCAGCAGGGAGAGCAGTGAAGAAAAGAATGCTGCTTAGGAAGAGGGTATCATCAGAAAGGCCACTTGTAATGAAATGGGAATGGAATTTCATGAGATCTTTCATGGTGCTACAATTCTATAGCAGGAAAAGATGTGGGCGACTTAATTTGATTAGGTTTATAATGGTGGATGAAAACGTGGTTTTGTCCGATCAAAACAAATGAATGATGCTAGAAAGGGAAGGGAGGTAAACGTAAACTTCATATGAACTTTAGCAAGCACATCAAAAAGGCTCGGTTAAAGCGCAAGAGATCTCAGATCAAAGCAAAAATTGCAGTTTACCAGTATCGGTGCGAATGCCCATTAGTACAGACGAACAAAACTATTAAGTTCCTCCCTAATATGTTCCGTACAATCGGTTCGATACAATATAAACCGATTTTGTTTCGTCTCAAATTCGAACCATTTCGATTAGTCAAAAAACCGAATTGAATATCACCTCTAGCTTCAACTATCCAAATGTATTATTAATAGTACTATACCCGTACCAGAGTACCCTAAATCCTAATGAATGTTGTTTCTTTGGTGGATTTTTCATGACCCAAGTGTGAATGTGGTTGGCACAATCAATTGACTGTTACAATTATCTCAAAACAAAATAGTTTTAAAAAAATTATTAAATCCACAACAAAAAATATTATTTTCACAACAAAAATGTTGTTATAGATCTTATAGCGACGATTTTTTATAGCGACACTTTTATTGTGCAAATAACAAAAAATGTTGTGGATTTAATAATTCCCTAATTTTAATCAATAAAATGGTGAAGTAATAACATTATCGAATAATACAATTTCCCCTGTTAATACACTTGGACCACAGGTAGATAGATGTTTACGTTCTAATTTTATATAAAGATATTATGATAATATAATTTTTTTATTAAATAACTAATTGCTCTAACAAAATTAATATTCTTGTTGCGAAAATATTTTAGGGTCATTAACACTAATATACAACAATTAAAAAGTATTTACAAAAATGATACATACACAAAATAATTACAAAAATAACGCAATTCATATTAATAAGTAAACCTAAAATTAAGGAGAAATAACTACCATAATTAATAATTCAAATTCAAATATCTGAGATCTAACCACAAAAACAAATTCAAAATAATAATTCAAATTCAAATATTCAAATTCAAATTTCATAGGAAAGACTGCACAAATTTTGTAGTTTGGAGGAGGTGGCGGAGGCAACTTCGGAGGAGGTGGAAGCTTCAGAGGAGGTGACAGCTTCGGAGGAGGTGGTAGTGGTGGCTTTGGAGGCGGCGATGAAGGCTATGGAGGAGGTAGCAATGGCGAAGGTGGTGGTGGTGGTTACAGAGACGGTGGAGGTGGAGGCTGGGGCGGTGGTGGCGGGAGCAACCATTTTCCAGTAATAAAAGGAAATTCTCGAGATACTGCATTAGTAATGTCATGGCACCAGAGAGCAATTAGAGTTCATGATCGACATGGGCAGAGATAAAAACATAATTGGTGTCATTATGTAATAAGCTAGCTAGCTACTTAATAATAGCACTAGAACACCTTCAATTCTAGTTTTATAAACAAATTTTGTTTTCTGAATAGGAAAGAGAGAGATAAGAGAGTGATGTGTAATGTAATGTTGATAACCAAACCTTCGTACCAAGGTAACCAAATTTTTATACCAAAGTAACCAAACTTTTATACCAAGGTAACCAAACCTTGGTAACCATGGTAACCAAACTTTTATATTAAGGTAACCAAACTTTTATACTAAGTTAACCAAACTTTTATACCAAGGTTACCTTGGTATGAAGGTTTGGTTACCTTAATGCCAAGGTTTGTTACCAACCGCTTATGAAAAAAAACTGAAGGTGTGGAGGTGGATTGGTTACCTTGGTATGAAAGTTTGGTTACCAACTGCAATATGAAAAAACTGAAGGTGTGGAGGTGGATTGGTAACCTTGGTATGAAAGTTTGGTTACCAATTGCACTATGAAAAAACTGCAGGTGTGGATTGGTTACCTTGGTATGAAGGTTTGGTTACCTTAGTATGAAGGTTTGGTTACCAACTGCACTATGGAAAAACTGCAGGTTTGGTAACCTTGAGATGAAAGTTTGGTTACCAACTGCACTATGAAAAAACTGCAGGTGTGGATTGGTTATCTTGGTGTGAAGGTTTGGTTACCTTGGTATGGAGGTTTAGTTACCCTGGTATGAAGGTTTGGTTACCAACTGCACTATGAAAAAAGAGTGGACAAAACACCAATAAAAAATCCACATCACACACTCACCTCTCTGCAATGTAATTAATAGATCAATATACACCAATTAACAAAGAAAGTGATCATAAATTCATAATCAAACGCACATTTTGCATAAAATTAAGATCATAAACCCCAAATGAATGAAATTAAAGAGAAAACCTTAAAAGATGGTGCTCAAGAGAGAGAGAGAGAGAATAGAAGTACTTACCAAAATAGAGTACAAAGAAATATGAAGAACAATTGGAAGAATGAAAGAGAGAGAAAAGATGGTGATAGATACCAGACTATATATAGATATAGATATAGATATAGATATATGGAGAGAGAGAGGGAATAAAATGTATGGAAAGATGACTTGGGCTGAGAGTTTGAACTTCAACTAACTTTCTGCTTTTGTCTGTAAATATGAAATATGTTCTCATTTTACACCCAGCGCCGTAGTTGACACGCGGCTAGGAGGAGGAAAAGTTCGACGAATTGGAGAGAAGATATAGAAGGGTTTAGAAGAGAAGATATAGTAGCGTCTTCATCTTCTCTCTTCACTCTCCGACCCGCACCTACCAAAACTAATCCCCTAAATTAAAGAATCCTAATTGCACTATTATTGTAAATAAATTTGAAAAAGTGTATTATTTTTGTAATTATTTTACGGATGCACCATTATTGTAATTATTTTTTAAAATGTACTAAAATATGTAATTAATCCAATATTTTATTGTATAGATATATATATATATATATATATATATATATATATATATATATATATATATATATAATATTCTGACCAAGTATCAAGTTTGTCCAGCCCATGTTTTCATTTCAGCATAAGAAATAGGTGGCTACACTATATATTGTGATATCCACATAAGTAGCAGTTCTATGGTATTGTGCTTTACTTTATAAACGAGTGTCACTCATTTTTATTGGTTTTAAAGGGCCCAACATGTATACTTTATTCCGGCCTCAAAACATTTCGGATGTATACTTTATTTTACTTCTCTATAATAAAGTTGAAAATATATTACGGGCCCAAAAAGATTTCAAGAACAAGCTTGCATTTATTGTTACTCTTATCAAGAATATCTCTTTCTATTGCTTTCAGGTTGAACCACAAAGATCGAGGCAAGACATTCTTTTGAGACTGACGGATTTAAATCAAATTCGCGAGCATCTGGATTTGATTGTATGACAAAGGGGCATATACCGAAGCCAAAATATATAGTACTTCTAATTAAGGCTTGTAATAGTTGGAGACAAACAACAAGCCCCTTTGTGAGAGACTTTTAAATTGTTCAAGAAGATGTACTGTTACTACGCCATTCGTCTCCTTATTATTTTTTCTAAACTATCTAAACTGATCGAAGGCTTTTAACAAGATTTTCTTTCGTCGGAGAATAGGGTGCTCTTTCTTGACTTTAGAAAATTTCTTGCTAGCTAGGATTCTTCCTTGTAGTTACCGCACATCGTCCTTCCTATCTTCATTCCCTTGAAACTGTGTATTGCAGTTGGCAGATCACAGATCTTTATATTTTCACACATATATATCGAAAGTAGAATATTGGGATTTATAACGGGAATTCTTAAAATAGAACTACCAAGTATGAGTTACATATAACTGTTAAAGTAGAATTACCAATCATAACCCTCAAGAAAATAAAAGTGTCATTCTTCTCCTTCTTAATTTTCAAAAACATGTAGGATGCCACTACTATATATGATCCTTCCTGCCATAAGAATGGCAATGTCATGATGATTGAATTACAACATTAATATTAACAAGAATTATATATTATCATTATTATGATAATAAGTCCTAGCTATGTGTATTTCAATGTTTCCATAATTCATCAAGTTGACTCCTACTTGATACTTCTACTTCATTTGAGTACGGCTCTTTTCTTATGATTTTGTATATTAAACATATTTTTACATACAATTCTCTGGCTCTCTAAATTGAATAAAAGAAAGGGATATACTTGCTCTGTTGGATTCTTTTACTATGTTGCTGTAATTTTTTATTTATATAAAATTTAATTTTATACAATCACATGGGAGAAGCTTCAATTAATAAGATTTCTATGTCAAAGAAATAAATGTTACTCCCTCAGTCCCAAATTAATTGCTCAGTTTTGACTTTTTAAAGTCAAATTAACCATTTTTAAAACTAATCTTTTTATTATTTTTGCTAAAATATAGGTGAAGAGATTATAACCAAAAGAAAGTATATACAATTTATTACTAACCCCAATTTTTATAATTTTAAAAATATATTTATATATGCTTAATTATTAATTCTAAAAATAGTCAATTTAACTTAAAAAAATTAAAATTGAACAATTAATTTGGGACGGAGGAAGTAAAACATTTGATGCGAGAAACCTGATTATATAATTCTTATAATAAAAGTGGTTTATAAGTGGTTCAGTTTATTTTAAATTTATGGAGCATGCATGCATGGTGTCAGAGGGTGTGATCGATTTAAACTAACTCTATTTGGCTGCGTGGCTTATATGGTAATGAGTGAATCTATTTCAGCTTTTAAAATATTAGATTTAAATGTGTCGATCGGTACAATAATATTGAAGGAACGGGCGTTTTATTTTAATATTGATAATAGCATGATCGACACAAAAGAGATTAAGATATATATATATATATATATATATAATGCAGATATATAGCTAGATTACATGATCTTGATAGTGAAGTTCGCCATGAAGATATGATGATATGTTCTAGGATCAAGAATTGTCTACACTTTCCCAAGCACAAATGCTTCCAAAACCTAAGCATGACTCCACAAGGAAGAAGATACCCATGAATCTAATCTAATCCATTATTTAATTAATATGAAAAAAAAAACAAAAAGCAAGAATTCCAACACAATAATATATATATATATATATATATATATATATATATTGGGGTGAATGGGATTGGGGGTAATTATACAATACTAGTCAAGTAAAAAATGTTGATGTGGGATCAATTTTTATATATAATATATGAATTCAATCAAAACTTTTAGGTAGGTAGGTATGTCTTTGTTGAACCCCATTAATCGGAAAGCATAATAAAATATCTATCACACCTTTATTATGTGGATTGTGGAGTTTTACTCCCCTTTAATCACCATTATATAAGTGGCAGTGCAACCCATAATCAAGTGCATACCTTTTATTTTATTCACTTGTGTTCATCCTCTTTTAGACGATGGTTTTAGATTAATACAATGTCGCTCATACTTTTAAACGACGACGTTATATGTTGTTCGTCATAAAAAGTATAGACGACATTATATATTTAATCAAAACCGCCGCCAGAGTGAGAAAGCAGTGAATAAGATAAGGATCTAGCGTGATCGCGCTCTCTCTCTCTCTCTCTCTCTCTCTCTCTATATATATATATATATATATATATATATATATATATATATATATATATATATATATATATATATATATACCTCCTTTTCAACTAATCAAAAGGAGCGAATAAAATGAACCTGCTATAACAACGATTTTTTTGTCGCTATAACTTAAAAAACTGTCGTTATAGTCGGATCATCTTTGATTTATTTTTTTTTATTCGTTAAAAAAAGAGATCGTATATATGTGTATATATATTATATCCAAAGTATAATAACAATGATATAGTGTTAATTAATTAATTAGTAAAATAATTAAGGTCACAATCCATTTACTTTTAGAAAATTGATAGAAGAATAGATAGTGCATGACAACTTTAGTAAATGCCAAATTGCCAACCCTCCTCAGTACTCTCCATCTCATACACATACTTGATCGTTATTTTCTGACACAGATTTTTAAATAAAATATACAACAAAAGTAAACCATATCAATACGTACATCACTAGTATAGTACTATAACTCTAGACCAGAATGACAAGGTACCTACGTATATATTGAGGAGTACCTAACCTAATAGCTCCCGGCTTTCCCTTAAAACATTTGTTAGTAGATTTTTATGGAGGTGGTTAAAATTAAATTAATTTTAATTAAATAATTAATACAGTGTCAATGTAAATTAAAAAATAATTTTTTTATAATCAACTTATCACAAAATTAATTTTATAGAATTCATTTTTACCAACTCATCTCATGATTAAGTTGAACAAAGACGCAAGGGACGGCTTGCATGCACCGTCACAAATGATTTAATTCACGATATATGCACGCATAAACTCTAATTTTTGACTGAACGTACATACTTATTCGCGACGGATTTGACCGTCACAATATCATCCTATTTTAGTAGTAAGTAGTAATAATATCATCATCTTGCGCTCATGACCTCCTCTTTGAAAAATTATATTCGATTAAATAGTTATCAACCACCAAATTTTGGTGGGGGCTTTTTTTAAGATGCCTCTTTGGATGTAGAAAGGCCAACCATATATGTTTAAATATAAAGTTAGAAAAGTTTTTCAAAATAGCAGGTCGGTACTCAGGTTAAGATTTTTTACAAAAATACTCCTACTCCTACTCCTACTTATCGATCTACCACCAATGATTTTGCATGCAAATCGAGTAATGTAATGTTACGTTTGGTTACAAAGAATACCAAGCACGACCTAACTAACTCTATACACACTTGTCGTGCACATTTTTTCTTTCAGTACCAAAAACTTTATTATTATTATATATATATATATGTTTGACTGTTTCATTATATTGGAAACACGTTACTTTCGTATGAACTTTTCTTATGATATACTACTTAATTACTATACAGATGTTGTTTGAAAACCATTGTAACATTGATGTGATCTAAATAAATACTACTTCCCTGATTTCATAATAATTAACTACTTAGTACGTAGTGATATATATATATATATATATATATATATATATATATATATATATATTTAACTACTTACTACTTCCCTGATTTCATAGGTCAAGTGTTATTACCTATGAATTAGGATATTACCTATTAATTTAAAAGATATATATATATATATATATATATATATATATATATATATATATATATTGTTTAGTACGTAGTGATAGAATGAAAATGTTTAGTACTGACCATTTGAAGTTTTGATTACCACACATCAACATCCACACCCACGTCTATTCTTTTTTTTTTTTTTAACTGGTATTTGTTTTGTTTTAATTTTGATGGATCGTTAGTTATGACATCAGACTTGATATATTTGTCCTCCTAACGATTCGGACAGTGCGTATGACTTGCGTCATTGTCTACTCCTAAGACGTTTCAAAGAAATTTTTGTAATCTTGGATTATAATAAATTCGTTAATAATTGTCATTTTCTTATGCGAGTACAAAATAAATTCTGCAGCCACACTTGAAAAAAGCTGACTCCCTCCATTTCATCCTTCAAAATTAAATTATCATGATGGAGTAATCAAATTTTATAGGTTACCTTAATTGTAAATGTCTATATAGTTTAGAAAAATGCATCATCGCCTGCACTGCAGTACTGCACCATTATACGAGAGATTAGTCTATTGAAATTATACTAATTAAACATTAATCATGAATTATATCTACAATCTCTTTGGCAGGTGGTCTTAATTACACAAATGAGGATGATGTGTAAGGAATAACGTTATGTTTGGATTGAAGTAATAATAGTGGGAATAGAATAACTCATTTATATGGAATGAAAAAAATTGTGATTGGTTCCTTGGAGGAGGAAAAATATATGGAATAACTCATTCCAACAAGAATAAAATAAATCATTCTACTCTTCATTTTATTTTTTCAATCCAAACGTAGCATAAGTGTCGATACTTAATTGAAAGCAAGTGAACTCAAGGAGGGAAAAGATAACACAAAAAGAGTGGTACATATTTCATTTGAGCGAGTGTTGTTATATATGATAACAAATTTGTGTCCATATGTAAATACAATCTATATATTTAAATTCTATTTTATCATTTATATATTTACGTTAGTCGAAATTTTCCTTCAATATTAAATTAATAGATATATAAACTATTATATTTTATGCTATTTTATTAAAATTTATAATCATAGAACAGGATCCCAATTAGGAGTAGAGTTCAGAACAAAATAGTTAATTGTCGTTTTTGATGAGGTTTGGTAAAATTTATAGATATTTTTGTAACTTTTTAAAATCTGAATGGTATGACTGAAAAAAGTAAATGCTAGTCGGTCAGGAGGATGAACCTTCATAATTAATATTTCAAAAGAATATATATATATATATATATATATATATTTGGAGTATAGACGGAAATTTTGATCCTGTGAATGAGACGGTGGGGTGGGGTGGGGTGGGGTGGGGTGGGGTGGGGTGGCGTGGGGAGGAGAGTAGTGCAACCATCAATTACCGCGTTAACACGACGTTTATGGGACGGTCGTAATCATTTGACACGTGTCTCGCTAGCCACGGCCTCAAAGTAAATAAAGGCAGTTGCTGAGTGACACACGGCAGAGCTCTGATTGGTTGCTTTCTTGACTCTTGTGACTAACACGTGGGTCCCTGGTATTCGTGGAGTTACATAATACACGGCTTTCAAGAAAAAGTCAGAAAAGTTTGATTGGACAGGTGGGGCCCACAATGGCCGGCGAATCTTCGTCGTTCTTGACTTGTTGCAGATGGGGGAGAGGGGTTGGGGGAATTCTAGTGTCGACGCGTGTACAGTGATGGTGGGGTCAGGATCCTGTGGGGTGGTGTTTGGGGACCAGTTTTACAGATAATGTAAAAAGTCCAAACCAAACTCTCTCTCTCTCTCTCTCTAAGAAAAGGAAAAGATTAGATTGAGAAAGTTTCGCAGGGATGAAAGGTGGGCGCGCTCCGCGTGAGGTGGCACGTGGGATGGAGGCGTTTGTCTAGGGGACCATTCACCTTGCCTAACTCACGCTTTTTCTTTCATATATATATATATATATATATATATATAATAAAACCTATATTTATGAATAGACTTGAAATCAAATTATTTATATTCTAATTGAGAGGTTATTACTAAATAGAGATATTGATATAAAATATTTTCTGAACACTCAAAAATAATCACTTTAACAAAAATATAGATTTTATAACAAAAATTAAATAAAACATAAATTATTTAGATTTTCAAACTAGGAAAATATAGTCTTTTATAGAAAAATATGGTCCTTTATAAGAAATATAGTCTTTTATAAGAAAATGTAGTTCTTTTATAGAAAATGTAGTATTTTAAAATTAATATTGTCTTTCTCTCTCATATGTATATATATATATATATATATATATATATGTGTGTGTGTGTGTGAAATTAATAATTTATAGTGATATAATTTCTTAATACGGGACTTAAAAGTATATAACATATTAAAATTTAGAGGTTATTCCTATTTATAACTGACTCAAATTGGGACCAAATTTTTTTATAATATTGTAGAGATTATTCTTATATAGAGTATTCCTAAATAGGGGTTTTACTGTATATATATATACAATCATGTATTACATAATTAAAGTGGCGACGAAGTTTTATAAATTTATGGCGACAGCTTTCACTTGTCATTGTAGTCGAATTAATTATGGTGACGGATAAAACCGTCGTTATAACTCAAAAATTCATTACTATAATCGATCGCAGTAATGTAATAATCATTTATGCATATATATTTTTTATATATATATATATATATATATATATATATATATATATATATATATATATATATTCCTCCATAAATAATGCCAATATACAGGTTATCAAAATTTAAAGGATCGTGTCAGCAGTCACAAGTCATTCTGTTTGCTTTAAGTCAAAAAAAAAGGTTAAGAATTATAAAAATTATTATTATTATTGAAAGATTTCTCCTACTTGTTCATTGCTACAATTCTCTTGGGGCGTTTGTGGACTGAACAATAACGTAGTTGGCCTAAAGTATTTGCAACATGTAATTTTGATTAATAAAATATTCACTTTACATTTATACTTTCGTAACTCATTTTAATAAAAAAAAATTTATACCCTCACACTTTTTTTTATATCATATCATATCCACCCACATATTTATTTTTTTCTTTCATTTATATTTTATATAATGACTATTTATTTTTACGCGTGTTGGTGTAGACTATAGACTAATAATTTCTTGAGATTCTTTTATCCTAAACTAAGTTTGAATATTGAACTTAAAGTTGATATTATCGAATACAATTCTAGTTGGATCCGTATGAAATTTGACTAGTCCTATGAATTTTGTCTTAGTGGAGTATTTTTATTTTTATTTTCATTTTTAGAAATATTATTGGGAGCAAGTTAAAATACTCAATATACGAATCATATTGCCAAAGTTTTATGTTAAAATGTGATTACGACGTAAATTAATACATTGTTAAAATACTAATAACTATAGTTATTCATGTAACTTGTAATACAAAAAATCGATATATAAAATACAGTATAAAAAAAGAATCGTGAAAAAAAATACAAATACAACTCTTTATTGTACAATTATGTATATAAAGAGTTTTATTATCTTTAACTAGTCGATTTTCTTTATAGGATAAGCAAGAAAGAATTACATTTGTATCGAAAAGAATTATATTTGTGACTTTTGGGTGATTTTTCAGTGCATAATTAATTCATGAGTTTGTTTGAATATAGAAAATAAATTTGGTTTGAGATTTTAAGTATTTGAGAATCATTCAAATTGAATTATAACATGTAACCAAAGAAAGTTTTTTAATTGTATCTAAATATTTTTATTTGAAATTTCTTTTTTTAATTTAGATTATGAATATTTATTACAATTTGTAAGCATTATTATGATTAATTTAAATTTTTTTATTTAATTTTAACAAAAAAATTAATTAAAACTCGTCCTTACCGAGAAAAATTACTGAATTCGCCCATGGTAATAGCATGACTGTATTGTTATATATGTGATATGATAACATTTTGAAATGATATAGTTTTAGTTTCTATACATATATTTTAAAAAGGATTGAAAATATCGAGTTTATAGTTTTATTACATAAAAAATAAATTGGTAGAAAAAATAAAAATAATAATCACTTCGTACTATAAAATTAAGAAAATAAACAAATCGTAAATAAAATTAAACTAATAGACAGTGGTGGAATTATTTTATTTTATTGGCTTGTTTTTAACACATAATTATTATTATTATGTATGTTGGCGTTGATTGAGCACATTTTGTGTTTAGTGCAATAAATACTACTAGTATTGTATTCGTCTTCATTTAGCGAATTGCTTCTGTAGAGTTATGTTTTAGCACGTTGTGTTTGTCAGTTTTATTTTAGCACAGTAGTTTGCATTTTGCATGCCAGTTTTGCTGTATTAGGTTTTTTTATCCATAAAATTATTGATCTCAAGTCAACTCAACCGTTCAAATTTAACGACTTAATAACTGACAAGTTTTATTTATTTTTTATCTTTACTCAATTCTTAGTGATAAATTGTACATTGTATCTTTAATAATAAATGTGTACTAAAATTTTTTAGAAAAAAAAATAACTTTTGATCTTTGTTGTATATCTTTTGACTTTTTAGAATATCAAAATTAATTTATGATCAATTAAAAGACATGAAAATCAACAAAAATAAATAAAAATAAAACATTTTGATCTACCGAATCATTAAAATTGAATAGTGAGTTGACTATAGATCAACCAGAGTGACTCGGTAATTGTTTTATTATATTATTATAGATGATCTGACCACGAAGTTATGTGGCGTCCAAGTTACAGTTCTCTAGCTTGTAATATTATCTCAGTACCATTTAATACAATTCCTTGTTTTATTTCTACAAAAAAAAAACAATTTTATAATTAATAACTATTTTATTTTTTTCATAATAATTACAATTGTATTTATTAACTATGTTATATACATTTATATTAATTTATAATGTTCTAAATTGACTTCACTAGGGTTTTTAGGACGGTGAAGTGATGAATTGTAGGCCGTATTCTAAGTTTGAGCCTTGAGGTGACGAGTCTTCTGTTCTCTCTCGTTTGTATTTATGAATATTGTGTGGGCCGAAGTAATTTTTTAATGTATCTATCGATCAATACAAGTATATTATAATTTAAGAAAAAAACAACGTTTAAATTATTTTAGTTAATCATTATTTTAATGATAATTTGATCATTAACTTATATTCATTATATTTAAAGATGTACTGATCTATAAGGTTGTAAACGCTCGACTTGGTCTCAACTTGAAAAAAAACGAGAGAGACTCAGATTCGTTAATAATATGATTTAAATTTGAGCATAAAAAATAATTTAAATAAAAATATGAGTAGAATCTGAACAAAATTATACTCAAATTATCGATTGTGATTCGATACATACTCGATTGATACAAATTCGATTAGATACTCGATACATGCATTCTCTTATAATATATACAAAATTAAATCAAATTAGGATAATTAATTATTATTATTTTATTTTATTTTTAAATTTAATATTTGTAAAGTGTAATAGTAAAAATATTTTCTCATTTCTAAGTAAAATAACAAATTCAATTTATAATTATATTTATTATAAAACTAGTTATTATGTGAATACTCGAATTCGAACTTGAATTTGAAGCTCGCGAGTAGTTTGAATATAATTTGATCCGAGTCGGATCGAATTTGAGTAATAATTATTCGAGTCGAGTCAAATCTGAATAAATTTTTTCAAATACAATTCGAATTCGATTATGAATTTAATGTTTCGAGTCGAATTCGAGCAACTCTGTGTTCACGTCGATTCGACTCGTTTAAACACTTACTGATTTATCCAAAAATATGTAATGTACTCAAAATAACTCACATATATAATACATCAAAAAAATAATAAAAATCATTAAAACTTTGATACATTATGCATCTAAAACCAACAGTAATAAATTTTCTAAACATTCTTAGATACATTAACAAATTAAATATAAATTATATATTAAATGACAATAAATTATTATTATTCACCCATTCAACACTATTTAAACAACCCTTTAAATCTTAAAAAAAATAATTAAAAAACAAAGAAGATCAACGCTCTTTTAAAGCAAGTATTTACCACAAAGGGAGCGACGAAAAAAAGATTAACAAAATTTAAGACGAACAAAATATAACTTATTACAAATATCTATGAATATGTCTTCATTTTCATATTACGAATCTAAAAAATAGCATGTACTGGTCCAACCTAAACATAAATTCATTGTCATTAGTGATGATAGTAATAGTGATATCAATGAAGCAGAAAGAATTTTAAATAATATGTTAGCCACTTATAATAGACATGCTAAGTAAAATATTATAATTATTAATGGAATATAATTTTTCATTAGAATAAATCATTTTCATATTAAAATTATATCTTATCATAAAATTCAATTTTGAAAGTTTACTCTTACCTTGCACGAGTTAGAAGGTTGTAATATATTCCATCCTTTCCATTATATATAATTTTTATGACATAATCACACATATTAAGAAATCTCATTAATTTTAGTGTTAAATAATTCATGTTGATTTGAAATTTTATTATTACTCATGTACTAATTAATTACTCTTTCTCCTCTCTCAATTACTTTATTTTTTAAGAACAAAGTGAAAAATGATTATATGTAAAACATTTTATATTATATAAAAAAGTTATTTTAAAATAATTTATATAATGGAAAGGAGGGAGTATAATCTTTTTCGGATGACGAAGAAAAACCTTATAATAATTTAAAATTAATTACATGGTTAATCACTAGGTGCGTAGGCCCAAGTCATTTCATATCTGATTGGATGAAACCTCAATAACCAATACTACTCCCGCACAAAAGTAAGTAATTTTATAATTTAGTATTGAGAAAGTATTAATATTATATTCTTAAGTTACATTAAAAAATTAAATAATACTATAATTAAAAATGAAAAAATAATATCAACCAATGAATTTAAAAATCTCTAATCAATTTTGAATTTCATTCCTATTTTATTTCCTCTAAAAAATTTCAAATTTCAAAAAATCAATTTATATATTGTGGGGCCAGACGGTTGCGTGAGTTAGTTTGAGTGGGAAGAGCGCGTGTGGAATGGTGGAGTCCACAGAAAGGGAAAGGGAAAGGGAATGGGGCCTAAGTAATTTGGTAACATTCATAGCATAGATTTTAAATATTCTTGAGGAAAAAAACAGCAATAAGTGTGCAAGAGTTTGCGTATTTGGATGGGTTTCTACCTAAAGAAAAGAATCACACACCACACAAAAAAACAACTTCTATTGTCTCTATTAAAGCATCAATGCCCCCACCCCTCTCCTCCCCTTTCCTTTGAAAACAACAACTCCTCTTTAACATCATCTATAGTCTTTTATCATAATTTGTGTCTCCGCAGTAAATAAATCATTTTTCTTTTAAACCTGCCTTGTATATTGGGATTTATTATATAAAATTGCAGTTGTCACACTTAATCGATTGTAATAACAATTTAAATAGACTTAATTCATTTTAAAAATTTATTAATGACAAATTTGTTATTTTATAATTCATTAATTAAATGTTTAGGTTGCTGTTTTAATTAACTAACTACAACAACCACATCTCTTTTTGTCGCAACATAATTTCCAACCGTTGTTAAATTTATTTAACCTATAATTAAAATAAAGGAAGATGAGGGACATAATATGTGCTATATCTAAAAAACACACACACATATAATTGTATTCTTGTCATTTTATTATTTTACTAAATTATTTTTAAAGAATTCGTATATATAATTTACGGCCCTCCACTCCCTTTTCTCTTTATTAAAATATATTTGACTAACACCAAAGGCCATCGCCTAGTGGTAAATCCTCTCCTTCGACTGTGCAAGTTCACAACTAGTTCTAGTCTATCGGTTAGTAGAAGGTCAAAAATTTATCAAGCGCTTCAGAAGATTGAAATGTATGTTTTCCCTAATTTCAAAACGTTCTTTTAGATTTATTAAATTATAATAGTGTAGGTTCTCAAAAAAGAAAAGAATATTCTGGACTAATATTTTGAGCTTCATTACTTGATAGTTTAGTCTCCATTTCTTTCACTCCATCACACTGAATTTTTTACAATTAATTTTGACGGCTATTATATGATTAATTATTTTTATGAGTATAATTTTCATATGATAGCTGCTAGTTGCAGTGGGGTATATTATATATATCATCTATAGAAAGTATGAATAGGCAATCATGATTTTCAAGGTGAAAATGGTCTCTACGATATGCGGTATATACGAGAATACATACAATATACTAT